>JAQIYA010001826.1:0-11438 GCA_034699355.1 Microtritia minima
CTCTTTCTATTCCTCTCTTGTTTTGAGAGAGAGAGAGAGAGAGAGAGAGAGAGAGATCACTGAATGCCAAAGCAAAACGCTCGAAATATTCTTGAAGTGTATTAATGGCATGAATGCACTTAAACAGTACGCTAAGGGCTTCTCATAGCGAAGCCCTGTTTATCAGCCGTATTATCATAAAATTTGTAATTTAAATTCGGCGACTAAAAACTTATTTGTGAATTAATGTTTGCTCGCTCGGCGTGCCTACGAGTGTGTGCGCGATCATAAACAAATGTCAGACAAGCGAAACGCTTTTTTTCTCTAAAATTGTGTTAACTCTGGTATGAAAGTTAAGCGAATTCGCTGTACGACAGCATTCATAACGTTAAACAAGCAAAATGTCAGATTATTTTTTTATTGGTGATAAATTTTTTCCATAATCAGATCTACAAAAAAAAGAATAGAAAGTTTATTTATCAAGAATTAATTATTGTATAATTTATAGTGTTGTTTAAGTCGATAAATATATTTATTTCATTCGGAAGTAAATTAAATCTTATTAACTTAATAGCCTTTTTTTAATTTGATTAATTAAGCAGCAATTTTTTAAAGTTTTCTCAAAATCAATATTTTCATTATCATTTCGTAGCGATACAATTTATAATTAAGCTTAAATTCATTACGATCGTTACTATAATGTATTTTTGTCGCCATATAATTAATTAAACTTTAAAATATAAATGGTTATCGATTCGGTTTTGGTTTCTCTCAATCGTCTCCCTCTCGACAGTGTCTCTATATATCTGTTGAATTTTTTTGCCGAAAAGTCTTTTGATTTCTTTACTCTACCGTTGAATATGATGTGCGAGAGTAACGAAGCGAACACTTTGATACAAATCGTATGCGACCAACTCTCGGGAAATTGTTAAAGAAATAACTTCGACTCATATTAAATGTTTCTTATTTTTGTTTTTCGGTTTTGACGCAGCGCTCTGTGCTCTCCGTGTTTGTCTCCTGAATAGCTGTCATTGTTTATTACGATTTTGTCAATTAAATCAATTCTTGCGGAACTTTTCAAATAAAGTCTAGTTTAATAGTAAATATCTGAAATGCTTGAAATAAATTAAATTTTTGAGATTTCCATAATGACAGGCAGAATATAATTTGCTAAAATGACTGAATAATATTTTTGTTTTCTTTTCTAAGGGGGTGGGAAAATGTTAGGGGGCGTGAATGTCTAAGTATGTCGTTGAACACAGAATTTGCTTAAACAATAGTCTATTATAATTTTATTTAATGATCTAATACAGCAATAAATTTTGATATTCATCCCGTATAATACAAGTAACTAAAAAAATAAATCTTTAAAATATGTTTATTTATAGAGATATATATTTATGGCTTCTGTTAATTTTTAAAAATGCAAATTTAATACATTTTTTATGCAAAAATCTCAAATTTATACTATTTTTAAAATACAAAGAATTTAATGTAACATAATATATAAGAATGTAAATTTTGTTTATGGAAAAAATTGAAAATTTTGATAAACAGATTTACTAATTCAAAATTCACGCCGAATATCTTATTTAAACCAAACCAACTTAAAGTCTTGAAAGAGATTGTAAAATATGAATATTCTGAATGCAAATCGAATCACGAAATAGAATTACGAAAAACATCTTTCAACAGAAAAAGCAGACTTACATTTCCAAATTAAATTTTTAGATAAAGTTTTGAGAAAAATAAATATTTGAAAAAAATAGAATAAAATAAATCATTTTATACAAAATTTAATTTATATATTTTATTTATATTTTATAAAATTTGTCAAAAGATATTTCAAATTATTTACAATTTAAACAAAATATTTGACATACAATTTATATGTAATTTAAAAGTTCTTCTTCATTAAACAATTTACAAAAAGAAGTGTCAATAATATAGATTTATTATAACGATATTGTTAGTTAAATCAACAGCTATATCCATACATAACTCAAGAGTCAAAAGTAGACAATTTCATAAAAATACACTTTCAGCCAAATGAAGTGATGCATCACTAGATAGCGATCACAATCGCTTATTGATGTGATTCTCATTTGATTTTCAATATGAAGAAGAATAAAAACCGACGCTCTCTCTAACCATCCCATTACACCCACCGTTTCTCTCCATCACAATCCACCCCCACCTCAACCCCCCCTCATCCAATAAATATGAAGCTACTCTCTCAATCATGACTGGCAATAGGCCTAAACTTTTTTGAAACATTATATATTATTTATAAGAGTAAAAGATGTCTTCTTTAGCGATTATTTTCGTTTTGTGCGCGTCATTTCGCGCTAATGCTTATCAATCTGTCATTGCCTGTATGGGGGGATGGGTTGAGTCGGGCTGAGCGGAGAGAAAATATCTCGCGACAAAAAAAATATAGCGGCGCTAAGAAAATGAGTTGAAAGAAGAGAGAGAAAGAAGAAAAAAAACATTAATGCATATTCCTTTGTCAGTATCAGCTCATTCAAGCCATGAGAGGCCAATCTTTTTCGCCATAACCTATTCTATATACGCCCGCAATTTCGCGCACTTTCTCGCTCGTCGTCAACCTTTAATATAATAATGATGTCAAGCGTGTGCGATATGATTGAAATCAATTTGTCTCGTTTCGCGAGCGAGCGCTTTGATTTCGGAATATGACGGCAATTCTCGATTTTACTTTTTTTATTTTTTATTTTTTTGCTTAATAATGGTATTATTTTAAAGTTAAAAATAAGTCACCTTATAATACGGTGCAAATAAGTTAGAGTTAATGGCATTTTATTGCGTAGGAATTTGGAAAAGAAAATTTTTGACTTTAACGATGAAATAAATTTGTCAATTCTATGCCGATTAGTAATAACTAGATAGACATCATTTATTATAGTATAGAATATTTCTTTAATTAATCATTAAATTTATTTTAATTATGATAATCAGTAAAATTAATAAAAAAATTCGGTTTAATCTCAATATTTCATAGTTTATAAATAAAGAATTTATTACAGAATAACTTACTGTGAATAAAATACTGTTTGTAATAATATTGAAAGTTTTATAAGTCTTAAGCAAGTATTTTTAACATGATATACTTTTTTACCAAAATTTTCGTTAGATTACCAGAAAAGTATGAATTTTCTTTTTATTTTCTTTCGTGCGCTTATATTTAATAAAATTAACATTTAGTTTTTTCAAAACAAATTTTTTTCTAAAAAGTAATTTCATAGAAACAGTATAGTTATAATATATAACACTTTTCTTTTTTATTATCTGTCTGAGAGTGGTTAACACTTATACACTCTGCTTGTTTGACATCGCTTGACATATCAAAAAGAAAAATATTGAATACAAATTTCTTTTTCAGCTAAAATATAATAAACACCGTTTGATAATATTGTTTGACAGATTAATTAAATAATTAACATTTTTGTTCTCTTTGATTAAGATTTATTAATTTTATCATTTTGTAAATTCAGTTCCACTTTAGAAATAATTTTCTGATTTATATTTCTGAATTTTTCTAAATTCATATTTTTAAAAACTAAAAACGATTACTGTTGAAAGCGTAGAACAATTTGAATTAAAATAAGTTTTAAAAAGTTTATATATTGATACCAACATATGAACATATTATTTTAAATGAAATGCGATAAAATTTCCTAAACTATATTAATATAATTTACAAATAAACATATTTTTGTAAAGTATACAAATTGTTTATAAGATTAAGCTTTCCCTAAAACTGAACCATCTTATGATCGATATTAAAATATAAAAATCTTATTTTATACTTAATCTATTTATGTATACAAAATTGATAGCAAAAAAAAGAAAACTGCATACAGTTTGATAATGTTAATAAAATAGTCACTTAAAGGTTTCTCAAAGTAAAAGAAAGCATCGCGAAAGAATCCCTCGTGAAGTGAGTTTCGAAATTTTTAAAACATGCCTCAAATGCAAATATAAAACCTATTGAGAGTTGTAGAAACTTAAAAGTAATAGAGAGGAAAATGAGGCAATAAGAGAGAGAGAGAGGAGAGCGAGAGTGAGAGCTAAAGCGTGTAAATACAAAGGGAATGAAATAAAGAAAATAAATAGCGAAATAGAGTGACTAAAAGAAAGCGAAACGTGTGTCTCAAATAAAAATTTTTTCTCATTAAGACATACTCGATAAATATATATATCTGCCAACGAGATTACCGGATGAGAACATACAGCGAGCGAAGTGAGCGAATAAAATAGAGAGTGAAAAACAAAGAAAAACTTGGATAAAGTGCACGAAATTGGGTAGAAATTAGTGAGAGAATTGAATGGAATATCAAATTAGATTGATTTGAATTATTCTTGATTAGTGATTGCCTCAGAGAGAGAGAGAGAGAGAGAGAGAGAGAGAGATTCTGCTCCAGAATTATTTTTATCAAAGGAAATAGCTTTGGCGCGCTTTAAATCAATGTGTCAGACAAGTTTGTTTTATCTTGTATTTTGTTTGTGCCGTTAAGAACATTTGAGCGCGCGATAAATATGTGAGAGTTTGGAGCGCAGAGAATTTCTGGCTGTGTTTTGCATAAAAGCGAAAGATTTTCTTCTCTCTTTTTTCTCTCTCCTCTCAAAGGAAACGCATTTCAATGAATTTTAATTAAATAGGCCTTAAATATATTTGCTAAACAAATTTTCATCCGCATTAGAATTATCTGCATCGAAATTAATTTCGCGCTAAATCAATATCTGATTTTCTTGGTTAAAGTTTTTTAGTTTAGGCATATTTTTGCATAAAGTAATACTAATTTGTGAATTGAATCAAATGCTTGACATTCCATATGCAAAATTTTCAGTGTATTTGTAAAGAAATTTTCTTAAATTCGGTACAGTTATTCAATTTTAGTTTCGTGCGATACTGAAACTAAAATATCGTTAAATAATGTTTGAAAATGTTTGTAATATTAATAATAATTATCTTTTATATTATTTAAAATAAAATATAATATTTATAAATATCAATACCTTATTAAGAAAAGCCATATTTTGAATTCAAATTAATTGAATTAATAAATTATTTAAATTTTTATTGTATTTATAAAAGTTTTAAAAATTTAGTTGAATCAAATAATATTAGAAGTTTTTTAGATTTTTGATATTTAATAATTTTGTATAAACATTTTAAAACAAAAAGCATATTTCAATGTTTTTTCGAGAGGGTATGAATTTCTTTTAAATTATAATATATGATACTGTGCTGCCATCCATATCCACATCTAGTGACTGAAAATTATTTAATTTGATTAAATTGAATTTTGTTAGACATAACAGTTTTTATTCTGTTCATGAATTTAAAAAATTTATAAATTATTTGGAATAGATTATTATTAATGCATAAAAAATGGAATCGCTTTTGAGATTTTGATAAATTTATTAATGTCTACTATGAAATTTTTGTAAAAACAAATAATTGATAAATTGTTAAATAAATATTGCAGCGTAAGACAAAAAACTAAACAAACTTTATTGTAAATCACGTCTTTGACCAAAAGCATGCGTTAAATAATTGAACATGAAATTAAAATTTGATGATTATTTACCAAATTTTTGAAATTTAATTTTTATAAAATATTTCGCAAGTTTTCTCTTTTCGCAAATATATAACCAGATTATAATTATATCTAAGTTTATATAATCTATAATTATTTTATTGGATTTTTAATTTCGCGTCAAAATATGAAACAGATTTTCTTTTTATTACTTTTAATTTACGCTTTTTGTAACAAAAGTAATGCCTTATTTCTGCCACATTCTAGTGACTCGCCCGCCATTATTTCAACATTACATAATTGTAAGTTAACATAAGTTTGATAATTACTTATTTGAATAAATTTTACGGGCTTTAATGCCAGCATATATATTAGATAAAGCATTTTTTTCAATTAGAAATATGTCTTTTTCAAGTTATCTTATTTAATAATATATTTTAATAATTGTTTGATTTACACCAAAGTAAGTATCATATTGTTCTGAATAATAAAAGTTATACAACATAAATAATAATTTTCTAACTTTATAATATTTGTATACATGTATTTATATAATAAATGAGTATTTGGTTAACGTTAATAAATATTTTATATGTTTTTATTAGTAAATTTGAATTATAAAAATTAGACGTTAAAGACGATTATATCCACAATAGATTATTAAATAATAAAGAAAACCATTTTTTCTAAATAATAAAGAGCTTTAGCTTTTGCCGCGAAAAAAAAATATTTTCACTACAGAAATCACAATATCTATAATAAAGATAACCAAACAAATCACAAGAAAAACCCTATCAAAAAAAAAAAATAAAAATGAAAAAAAAACGGAAAAGAAATAAACGAAAACATCGCTAATAATTATTATCCGAGTGAGTAAATACACGATACAAGTAGCTATAATATTATCCACTGGCTGTTATCAATCACATTTGATAAGCATTAGGCCATTACCATACTATGGCTAATATAGCCATAGAGATAATAAATCAGCTGACAGTTGTGGAGTAATTTACCTCAATTGATGGTCAATATCTTAAGAAACAGCCATTTCGCTGGACCTATTGAGTTGGCGCCGTTATTTATTTATTATTATCATTATACGGGAGGGCTAATGATTATAGTCAGCGCTGGAGAAATATTTAAGAGTCTCCGCATCGCATTATGTCGATCCGTATTTAAATTATTGCTATATATAATTCATGTCGAAAGTTGTTGACGAGAAGATTGAGATAAATTTAAATAATATAAGATTTTTAATGTAACAAATGTTGACGATAATAATGGTTATAATTATTTTATGGTTAGTCAAAGAATTTTTATAAAGTCATTTATAAAAGACAAATACTTGAGTGAAATAGCAAATCGTTTGCTGTTCTTATCATTCCATATATAATCCATACGTAATAAATATTTATCAACAAAATAAGAGAATCAAAAATTGATGGCAAAGTTTAAGAGAAGAGATGTAGAATTTAATAAGACAGAAGATTTTGATGTCTGTTTCGAAATCCAGTTTCAACTCAATAAAGCAATCGCAGTAAATGTAAAATTGATCCATTAGTCTAACTGTATTTTATTATCATTATGAATATTTTGGTTATATTTTATTCGAATAAACAATAAATAATGAAGAAAATGATTTTCTTCACTAAAAATATATACATATAATTATATTTTTAGAACATAACGAAATTAATTTACAAACTGTAATATAAAAATTTAAATATAGATTGAGTAAAAGTATACTATTGTTGAATAGCGATAAAATTATATTTTAAAAAAATTATAAAATAAAAAATGAGAGAAACGGAATATTGTTAAAAAAATTATAAATAATCTCAGTTCTAGTGTGTACCATAAAATCAAAATAGATGTTATTGCGAAAGTCAACGCACAACTGGAATAAATTTATTTGCAAACTTTTGCATAGCTTACTCTCGAGGCTTAAATTTTAATAAATAATAATAATAATAATAATACTTTAATAAAGAAAAACTTAATATATTTAAATTAAGAAGCTTTCATACGAATCAGCGAAAGTCAATTATGCAAAACGAATTTATTGAATAAATAATGATAGGCAATGGTTTTGGCAAAAAAAAAATTGTTTATGGAGAGCGAGTTGAGAAAAATTATTATTTTATTGTTATTTTTGAGCAAATAAGTTATTTTTCATTCTCTATTCTGGCGAAACTATTTTTGCGTATTTCATACACTCAAAGGAATTATATTTGCTGAGACAAATTCGAGGCATTTTATTTTATAGCTATCGAATAAACAATACTTGTAAACATCAATAAAAAAAATGTTGCGAAACTAAACTTAAACGCGCTAACAATACAGACGAGAGCGATAAATTTAAAGTTCGGTTTCATCAGCAAATAACACATAATATTGTTGTATATAAAAATTATAGCTTAAAATTTCCATACAATTACAGTGTGTGTGACCATAAATTAAAGTTATATATTTATTTTTTCGGTCTAAATTGAATTTTTCTTTTATTTATTTTTGAATAGTTATAGAGTTTAAGTGTTTGTAAACTTTTATCAAGATTGAGATTATTTTTGTATTTTTCTCTCTCCAAATAAATCTTACAAAATAGAAACACATTTATTTTAAATAGGATTATGTGCTTCTTATATAATACCAGTGTTTATGTTTTATATTATTCTTTTGTGCGATTTTGCTTTTTAAATATTACAGCAAATAATTTTTTTTTTGGTTTGACTATTTTGATATTTGACGTTTGTTTTATATACGAATTTTATGTGTTGACAAAAAATTATGCCCACAATAGCCGAAAGAAAAACAAACGACTTGTCATTATATTTTTTTTCTCGTGCGCGCCATTTATGTAAAACTTAGTTTTGTTTTACGCTGAGCCGTAATTTTGCTGGTGAGCCATATAAAGTCAAGAGCTAAAGGAATAAATTTATTCTTTATGTTTTCCACTATTCTATTTCTGTCGGGAAAGTAAATCCACGAAAATTGTATTTATTTTCTAACGACTGGTGAAAGTTGAAACTTTTAAAACATTTCTTTTACTTTTACTTTCTTTATCTCTGACTCTCCCTCTCCTCTTCTCTCTCTCTCTCTCTCTCTCTCAAACACTCACTCACTCTCTCACGCTTTGCATCAATCATTGGCATCAAACAGAATAGCATGGCAATCAATAATGAAAATACATGCGAAACATAGCATTATAGTGCATATTCTCGTGTATGGCATCAAAAGTTTATGATAGAATTTTTTATTTTACTTTATATATATAAACGCAACATCTCTCTCGCTCTCGCACTCACTCTATTAGATTTGCATTATTATATCCGAGAATCGAGCAGAGATAAAAATGATAGCAAAGAGAGAGCCAAGATTTAAATTTATCAGAAAACATATACATCAAAAAAATTTTACTCTTATTTTTTATTTTTTTTGGTTGAATGTTAGATTTATGGTGAAAATTTGATTCGATTCATTCATCGCGTTTGCCTTTCCATTCCATCCGTTTCGGTCATTAATATGAGAAATTTGCTTTTAAATGTCATTTTTCTGAATATGTTTACATTTTGTTTGGTAAAATTGTTATTTTTTTATTATTTTTTCTGTCTCGTTAAGTAAATTGATTGTGACGTATTTATTAATTTTAATACTCCAGTATTACTCAAACAAATATTTGAGCAAATTTTATATCTTATTTAAAAATCTTAGTATACTGTGAGAAATAATTTAAAATTGTTAAATTAAATATAAAATAAATTTAAATAAATAAATTTAAAAATACTTAATTATTTATAAATTTAAAGTAAAATTCTAAAATATTTAGGGCGCATATAACTATAATAGATTATTATTATACAACTTTCAATAAATGCAATGTATTTTGTTTAATTTAGTTATTGACTCCTGATTGAAATTTGCTCAAATCATTAAGCAATTTAAAAAAAATAAATATTTGTTTTTCTTGTCAAAAAAAAGTTTAAGGAAAGTATTTTAATGATTTGCCTTTTATGTTGCTGTCATTTATCAAAGTTAATATTTTATGTTAATGTTAATGCTTAGACCATTTTAAATTTTTTGCATATCAATACATCTATTATTGTCCTGATATTCACATTAAATATGAATTAATTTTAAAAATAAATTATTTTAAATACATAAATTTAAATCATGTTAATATTACATAAATTTGTTAATATTGTATAAATTTTATTCAATAAAAAAATAATATATTTGCTTTTATCGATCTCTATTTAGATATAGCTCATCAAATACTTTTGTATTTAATGGCTATATTTATATTACAGATAATCGTGTTTATATATCTCTCATAATTTTTTCCTTGATTTTGTCGCTTTGCCAATAATGGACTCAATTATTATATTATTTTTTTTGCTGGTGCTTAACTGGCAATAACTGGTCCATCATTTAATCGATGATCATCGCCATCATCGCCAAAGCAAACCGTATTTGCCATTCGGCTCATTACTGGATCGCATTTGGATGTGTTGACGCACCAAAAGTGCGGCTCTGGCTATAACTTAGCCCATAGTTAGCGACACTTTCTATTTGCTAATGTGAATAGCATTTACTTTTATTTTGAAAGCTAATGGCAAACTCGCATATTCTATTGTCGATAACTGGAATTAGGATTTTCGCGCTTTTATTTTTTTTACCTTGAATTTAATGAAACATATACTAAATATCTTTCGACTAATATGATAGTCAGAGCTCGCAATTCTTTCGTATTAAGAATTTCGTTAAGAATTTAATTTGAATTTAAAAAATAATATTTATAACTCATATATGAGTTAATAATAATAGCGTTTATTTAGGCTCTCGGCCGTCAGTCATCGGCGAGCAGTCGTTTCTGAACGCCACAAGCGAGGAGAGATATTTGGTGTCGCATCGCGGATACCCGAGCGGGTCGTACGGCAATCTTCAAAACAATAGCACCGCTATTCGTGCCGCTGAAGGAGTTTCGATTGTTTTGCGCGTAATAGCGTTCGACACCGAGAAAAATTTTGATTTCCTGTGGATTTGGCCAAAAAATGGTAGTTTACTGTACGGCCAGTACGCGAACTTTTATTTGAACGGTCAACTCGTTAATTATTTGCTGCCTCGTCTGCCCAATGAGCTGGTCTTACAGTTTGCCAGCGATGCCAGTCAAGTGGGCTCTGGATTTCAAATTGCTTATAGAGCTGTTTGAAGTGATTGCTTGAATTTGAGTCCATGATTAGAGGATAGAGTGATTGTAGTGAAAAGTAAAAGTCAATAATGTTATTTCAATAGCGAAATATATAATTTTGAAAAATTCTTATAAAATAGTTTATTTAATTTTAGTAATAAAATGTTTCTCAAAATCAAGTATAAGTCACATATAATATGTGTAGTTAAAGTAAAAATACATTTATAATATAAATATATAAAAGAGAATTGATATAATATTACAAGTTTTTGAAAAATATAAATTTGAGTTCAGTATATTGAAAAATATGAGTTAATGTACCTTAAAATAATTTCTATATATATTTCTATCTACACAATAAATCAATAATAAGTTACACATTTCTCGAGAAATTTTCAGATAAATTTGAAATTTAAAACTTTTAAATTTAATGTTAAACAAATTTTTCAATTAAATTGTAAATAAAGGAAATGAAAAAATTTAATTATAATATTTATTTATAATCTCTTATTTATTTTCCTTTTATTTCTTAACATTTTTTAATTGATTAAAAATTGATTCGCTAGGCTTCAAACATATTACTTAACAACAAAAGTAAATATAAAAATATCATTAAATAAAAAATACCTTTAAATAAAAAATATCTTTAAGTAAAAAAGTTATTTATAAATAAAAATATTTCGAATCATATCGAAATTTGTAAAAAT
>JAQIYA010001827.1:0-11436 GCA_034699355.1 Microtritia minima
ATAACTTTTAAATGCATGAATACATATGTATAAATACATTAATGTTTTCACAACTTAATCATTATTGCTATTAAATTTTATTCATAAATATCATACCTGTACACTAACTCGACTAAATTGAATTCAGAATAAATTCACTTAAGTGCACGAATCATTAAGAAAATAATTTTGATATCTAAATATTTCTATATCTGATATAATAAAACAGTTAAAAATTGAAACTTTTAAATTTTATTTTACCATAAATAATTTTACTGTGAAATTTACTATGAATCCTTTATTAATGCATTCCATTTATAGGAATAAAATTCATTTTTAGTTTGTTATAAAATTTATTTGAATAATACAATGTGCTCAACAAAAGTATGGAAATCTTAAAACGTATGCGGAGAATCGAGTCAAACCAATTTTTGGTCATATTGATTGCATATTCATTTTGTTTATATTACATATATTGATAAATCAATTAAAGCAAAATTAGTATAGTAAGAGATCGTCAAAGATTAAAAGGTTAAAATTTTCATTAACCTATAACCTTAACCTTAGGTTTAAAAATTTGCTTTTAACCCTAAGGTTAACCCTATTAAAAGGTTAACTTAAAGTTGTTTAGCATCTTTAATATATTTATATCACTTTATAAAAAAAACTTTTGAAAAATATATTATCAAATTTTAGAATTTGTGATCAATAATAAATTAAAAGTTTAAAAATGGAGTAATTTTCAATTTTATGGTGCAAACATTTTTGATAAAAGCTTAAATTATTTTTTTAATATGCAAATTTAGCAACTTTTTAAATTTAATTTTAAAATGTTGACGTTTTTATGCCTTGGAGTTAAATTCGTTTTGTATATATTATTTTATTAATTGAATGGAGATTTTAATAATTAAAGTTTTATTTAAAAGCCCATAAAAATTGTGAAAAACGATTTATCACTTGAAAATATTCATTAATAAATAATTCTTTTAATTTAAAAAATTTACAAAATTGGAAAAGTTGACATTTTTGAACACTACTAGAGTGTCTGGCATTGAAGACACTAAAACAATTGTTGTAAGTAAAAAAGTTTTATATTAACTACTAGAGTGACTCTAAGAGTAGTGTTCAAAAAATGTCAACATAGACTCTGTGTGGGCAAATAATTTATTTTTACAACTAATTATTAGTCATCAAAGGTGCATAAATATGTTAATAACCAAAAAAATCAATTTTATTACTTAACCTTTTAAATGCAATAACGTTTGAGAATTTGCGAAATATTAAAACGTGAAAAATAGAAGTTTATATAATATTTATGATATTCAAGTTATAACTATAATTGGTGTTTAAAACTATTTATTAAACTTAAAATGAACTTAATTTAATGAGAATTTCATTCTATGTTAACATAAACTCTATTAACTTCTTCTAAACCTTCCAACTGTTCGATAACATTGCAAACCGATTCAAACAGCTTCTCTTCGAGCGTCACTTTATTGGTGGCCATTAATTCGATGCCGCTCTCCATCACATCATAATTAGTATTTTCTTCGATGTATTTCCTCGTTTTATGGCAATCTGTTAAGTCAGTTATGAAGAGTAAGACCTCGTCCTTGTCGTCGAGTTTCACTTCCTCGGCATCGGCTTCGATGGCCACCTCTTCGGCGCGATTGATGGCTATCTCGTTGCCATTCTTGTCACACTTGCGAACCCTAACCACTCCTTTGCTGACAAACGCGTGGTCAGCCCTTCCCTCAACAAATCCATAGCCGACTTCCTGCTTAAGAATAGTTCGCACTTGATTTTTGAAGTATCCCTTATTGTCGACCTCTGCGTCCAACACAATGAGACAGCCGTTGGGACCGATGATCTCTAAGGTGATTGGTTTGGACCGTCTGGTGAGCGCGTTCTTGACGGCCCTCTCGATGGTAGTGTTAGGCATGTTAGCCCTCCTCGCCATTCGCAACACCTCCGCATACTCGCGATTCACGTTCACATCAGTGCCGCCCGTCTTCTGCACCGATCGACGAATTTGCAGTACGATTCGACTGAATATAACTCCCTTTTGACTGTCTTTGGCGGCTTTGGTGTGTCTAATGTTCTGCCACTTGGAGTGACCCGAAAAACGACACGACATGTCTCCCAACGGACACCGCTTCGCATTCATTGACGTCCATACACTTGATTGCAATCGCTTTAATGAATACAAGTCACACAATTCAATCAATTTATTTGCCCATAATTTGTTCATTTTATCATCAAATTCACCACAAATCTAATAAATAAATAATATTTATAAAAATTTCAAAAATAATAGTCATATGCTTGCGGTAAAAGCGAAACTGTTGTCTATTAACAAACACTTATAGACAACACTTGTATGTGTCACGTGCTCACCAAACACCGCATCAAAATAAAAATAATTGGTTTAAAAATTATTTTTCTTATATATGAAAATAATAGAATGAAAAAACCATCTTTAAAAAAGTTACAATGTTTAAAAATCATAAATAATTCGCATATTATTCAAAAATTATTGATTATATTGTGAAAAAATAATAGCTGATTATATAGGGCTGAAAAAATTAAAATACAAACAAATTTCTTTAACTTTTAGAACTTAAGGATAAAATTTTTATTAACTATAAAAAGATTTCTCTAAATAATTATGTGAAAGCCGGTTACAGTTTACATGAATTAATTAATTATTCATTAATTAAAATTAAAAATAAAATAAATTTTATTATATCAATATGCAAATTAATTTTAAAACCATTTATTTGTAATAATTGCAATGATTATTTGAATACAAGTTTTAAAATTGCTTAAAATATACTTGCTTTATATTATTTGTTATTATTTACAATTTATTTTAAATTAATGATTAACATCGTAACCCTGTGTCGCAAACAGAATTTATAACAAATCCTTTAAAATAATAATTTGACAGTATATAAATAATCTTTTAAATATATTATATGTCTAATTTATTTTAAAATTTAAAATTGAGATATCAATAATATTTGATGTAATAATTTACATCATATAAGATACTTGTATATAAAATAGAAATATGGGAATTTTTATTTTTTTTAAAATTAAAAACAATTTAAAGTTTAATTAGTTTTTAGACATAATTACGTAAATTGTTCTTTTCAAAAAATAGATAATTACGTAATCTTAGAATAGTTATGTAATTTATATAATGATAATATTATATATATTTTATAAAACTTTTCAAAATGTTAAAAATAGACATCTCTATCGAAGCGCTTTACAATTACTTTAAACATACAAAATGCAAATTATTTTACTTTAAAATTTCAAAACATTATTAGAATCTAAATTTTAGGCTTAGAGTTCAGTTCTGAATTAATTATAAGTTATTCTTAATAAAAACGATTAATTATAATAATCAATAAATCGTTATTATGTATAAAAAACATATTTAATAAAAAAGTAGTGAATAAATAAAACGTATTGCATATGAGGTGGAGTTGAGCTTAATGTTGCACTGAAAATGTTGACGTTATTTGCGTTCAATTGTGAGCGTATTTGTGTGTCGATAGCAGTAGTGCTGACATTTAAGTCCAGTTGAGTTAAGTTTCACATTAGTTGGCATCGCTTGTTATCAGCTCAACGATGGCCGAAGAGGTGAATACGGAGTCGTGGAGAACGCCTTTACTGCGACAGAACGTGAGGGGAAAGATGTATGACTCAACTATTGATTGCAATTGTTTGGCGGTCACTCTAACTATAGTCATATATGATTACTTAATAGAGAGGAAGCGATTCGCCTGTCGGGTAACCCGACCTCGAAAACGGTGGCTGAAATGGAGAATCACATCTTTCTGAAGGCCAGAACTAAGGTATGCCAACACGCGTTCGCAGCGATGCTCACAATCGCTAATCTGTTTCATTCATTTCAATCAAAAGGAAGATTACTTGAGTTTTGTGGCCCGACTTCTACTACACGTCAAAGAGATGAGTGAGTGCTCCGATCGGGAGACGAGTTATTTGAATTGTTTGCGATGCATATGTTGTGTTTGTATTTGAATGCTGATCAATGCTATTATCTTTGCAGTAATAGCCGGTATGTGATTGTGTTCACGTGTCTCGTCTAGCGATCAATAAATGTATTTGTTGTGCACTTGCGTTCATTTTGCAAATGTGTTCGCATTAAACTCTTTCCTAAAATCGATAATTATTACTCTTAACTCTTTTTGTCAATTTTCGATTTATATTAGTTTTTGTGTTTCTCTCATATAATCGTGAATTTCGATTTGTTTTGAAGCGTACACTTGTTTGCAATTACTTAAATGCTAGTAATTGTAAACTAAATAATTAATTAAAATGTTGTCAGATTCGAAAAAGCAGAGCGGAATACAGCAAATTGCTGGCCAAACAGCGACACTCATCTCTGGCACTAACGTTAGCGCACAGGTGTTCAATATATTTGCTTTCTTTATAATTATAATAAATTAATTTGTAACCTAAACTTTTGTAAACACTTAGCCATCAGATCCGATGAGTGCGTTGCAAAACATGACAGCACCGCAATCATTAAATGATATATCGTCTGGAAATGTGATGCATATGTCTATCGGTAATGTGAACGAAGGAGTAATGGGTGGCGGATCTGCGCCATCATTAACACAGTCTTTGACTTCTTCGTTGACATCCAATGTGCCGCCAAATATCAATAACAATATGAATTCAAATGTTAACTCAATTATGCCACAAAACATGACCCCAGTTATGAATTCTAATATTAATTCAAATATGAATACAAATATGTCTAATTTGGCACCTAATATGGTAAATCAAACTCAAATGTCACACATGGCAGGTATGGGACAAACAGCTCCACAACTCGCACAACAGCAACACATTCGCGGTTCGGCTCCCATTGGAATGCCTACAAATCGAAGTAAGCATTAATAAATCTTTTTATTTTTAAAATTAATATGATAATTTTGTTTACAGTGTTGAATAATATAAATCAAGTGATGATGGGACCAAATGGAAACCTAGCAAATACTGGCGCCGCGCGACCACAACAGGTTCTATCATCCAATTTACAGCTACATTTGCAAAGACATAGACAACCCTCAACTACTCCTGCAAATGTAAGCTATATTTTTGATGAATCTACCATTTCTTTAATAATTTATTGCTAAAATTTTATTTATTGAATATTTAAATAAATAAATGCTTTCGATTGATTTCCCCTATAAATTATTAAATAACTTTTGATGATTTTATAGCAAATTCCAGTTACGAATCAAGTAAAAGATACGAAATTTTTTGATAATCAGCAAATGGCAAATCAATCTATTGTCGCACAAACACAATACAAGCCTAATGTCATGAGCGCTCAGCAATTTCAAGCTAACGCACCAAATATGATGGTTCAAAATCAAAACCAATTGATGAATAATATTCAGTCGACACAATCAATGAATCAAATGCCAGCCACGCCTCAAATGATGCCTTCGCCATCAGGCTATGCTCCAAGTCCTTCACCGATGATGCCATCGCCTCACAGCGGTCTCATTCGGCAAACCAATTCAATCAGTGCTCCCTCTCCAGCAAATATTTCTCTTAATACTCCTGGTATGACAGTAATGTTGAATTCATTAAGATATATCAATATAAAAAGCTATTACTTTTTAATCATAAATTTCAATGCGTTATGCGTTAAAAGCGTTAAAATTAAATTAAAATTAGAACTATTTAAATGTTTGAGTTTATTGGTATGAAATTTAACTATTTATAAAGTATAATTATTCACAGCCAACATAATGATTGCATCTCCAAATTCTGTTGGAACAGCTGGTCGTCCTGTTAATGAAGATCAGGTATATCTTGAGAAGCTTAGAAATCTTCAAAAATATGTCGACCCATTAAGAAAGATGATCGCAAGAGTTGATCAGGACGATAGGTATTGCGAGCCTATTTCACTGATTTAGTTATTGAATTAGTTTTTAATTTTTAGATATTCTAATGACAAAAAGAAAGAACTCGATAAAATGAAGAATTTATTAGGGATTTTGACGGATCCAAATCGGAGATGTCCTATGACTACTTTGGAAAAATGCGAGCAAGTTTTAGAAAGAATGGACTTTAAATTCAAAGTAAAATTTATTTTTTTTTCTATTTAATATCTTATATTTATTGATAATAATTATTTGATTGAAAACAGACAGAAACTCAAGTCATAGCTAACACTGCTATTGTGACGACAACAGCGATCACAACTTCAACGACCATCGCTCAAACTTCAGTTCCGAAAATTCAAGACATATGCCAACCATTACTTGAAGTTATTTTAGCTAATATCAAGAAACCCCTTTTTAATCATACATTGCAACGAACTTTTGGACCAGCAGTAGCGGCGCTCACAAATAATTCTTATCGCAATCCAAGCCCTCCGCCTCTTAAGAGAAAACACGAAGAAGAATGTGAAGTTCCAGAAGTATTACAGGGAGAGATAGCTAGACTGGACGGAAGATTTAAAGTGCAACTCGACTCTTTACAACACTATGGCTCGAAATCTATTCAACTTATTTGCAAATTGGGTTAGAATTCAAATAATATAACAAAGTTGTATATATTAATAGTCAGTTTCTTTATATACAGACGACAAAGATCTTCCATGTGTTCCTCCCATATCTATTAAAGTTCCCGAGACATACCCAGAAAAGCCTCCTCAATGTAGTACAGATTCGCTTGAATATAGCGCTTCAACATTTTTTCAAGATATTCAGAAAATGTTTGACGCAAATGTCAATAAACTACCGGAATATTTTTCGGTTACATCTTTATTAAATAGTTGGGTAAGAGTTTAATAAAGCTAGTTATTTAAAATGTTAAAACTTAAATTTGCGTTTATAACAGGAATTAAGCGTTCGACAAGCAGTGTCAGCATCTCTTCTATGAGAATTGATTTAAATAAATCATTAATTTTTATGTTAATTGCCGAATAATATGCTTTAAAAGAATAGTGAAGTACCTTGAATTAGGTTGAAAATCATTGAAATTGAAACATCATTCCGTCGGTGTTTTAAGTTAATTCGCAACACATTTTCAATTATTTATGCTATTAAGTAGTTAAAGATATGTTAAAAGGTAACTTTTTGATTGATTCATATTGATATACGATATGGCAGAGACATCTCATTACTAACAACCAATTTGTTTTTTGCATTCTTAATAGCAATTTTTGCATTTTATGTAATTATTATTACAATTTGTATATTTAACTTAATTATTTCGTTTATACTGAATAATGATTTATTTATAATGAATAATCAATTATTTATTTGAGATTATATATTTAGAAAGTACAGTTATTATGTCTATAATTAGCCCTAAGATCATTTGTTGAATATGTTAACCATTATAATGATAAATTTTTGTAAAATCATATAAAATCTTTAAATAAAATTATTTTTTATAAAAGTTTACTTATGTAAATTAAATATTACATTTTTAATTCAATATAATTAAAAAAGTATAAACAATATTATTTATTATGCGATATTAGTTCTGCGTTTATTCCATAGATTTAATCATAATTTCAGTTACTTTTGACTGAATATATTTTGTTATGAACGTAATATTATCTGATGTCAAAGATTGCTGGTTCTGTCGGCGTCTGTCGACTACTAACTGTCCTCTCGTTAACAATCCATTTAACTCTACCCTTACAGATGAATGCATGACAGTCTCGCAAACAACTTGTGGGTATATTACTGCTATAACAGCCAACGCATCGCAGAGAGTAACTCCAGATTGTTGGTCATCTAAATTATGATATAATCGCATGATAGTTGCAAATTATTATATAGAGTAAAATTGCTATTTAGTACTTACCACTGACTTCTCTAAATCTCGCTCTAGTTATTCTTTCAAAAAATTTTGCTTTCGTGGAATTTACTGATATAATTTTATTATACATGTCCTGTGAATTTGAAAATTAAGTCTTATTCAAAATTTGTGATAAAGTTATGATTAGAATTATGATATTTTCAAAGTCAAAATTCGATCATTTGATTGAAATGTCTGATTGAAATTTTGGGATAAAAGACTCAAAGATCTTAAAATTAATACAGATGTAAATTTAAAGTAGATGTTATAATTTTTGTTTAAATTTGTTTAAATTGATTTGAATAGTAAAGTTCTAATTAATAATTTTATGATTTGTGTATAAATATTTATCAATAGTAAATGTATAAATGGATAATTTAACATTTTGGTCACGTTTTAATAAAATATATTCAAATGATAATTTAAAAAATGCAAATTATTTGTTTAAAATTTTGTATCAAATTTTACTACCAATCGTAATCATTTGTTAAAATAACGTTAAAAATTGAAATCGCAGAACTTTAAATATAGCTCATATAATAATAATATCAATATTGATAATACTGATATTTTTAGTTAAAGATATTTTTTGCACTGTAATGTTTATTCTGCGTTTAAAGCGAAGGTTTGCTTATGCATATAATTTAAGTAGTATTAAGTTATTTAACTCTATCTAATATTTCTCCATAATATTAATAATAATAATAATAATTTAACTTATTTTATATGTACTTAATATAAATAAAAACTTGTATTTACTTTAGAATTGCTATATGAAAAAACATAATATGTCAAAGTTTTATTTTATATAAAAAATCTATTGTAGAAAAATAAGAAATATTTAAAAGTATTAAATTTTTAAGTAATTTTTAACTTAATACTTAACTTTTTTTTAAAAATATTTTAAAATGCATTATATTTCTTTAAAATTTTATTGTGATTTATAAAAAATTGTAAACATGATGTTTAACTAACATATTTAAAAATATAGTAGACTTTGCTAATGACAAAATAAAGTTCTAGAGTTATAAATAAGACGTCAATTTATGGCTTTTCTCAAAATGAATGAAAGGTTTAAATAACTAATATAGGCCTGCATTAAAGTTTGATAAAATAAACTTTTATAATTATTTTATCAATCATTATAAATTAATGATTAGAGTCTGAAAATAAAAGTAAACTAATTTATATTTCATGTTTACAATAAAAGTGTTCACACAAATAAGACGTAATATTCAATAAATTAATTAATAGTTACTTTTGTGACTAAATGTGTTAAACATGTTTCCCACGGAAGAATTGTAAGAATGGAGTTAGCGTTTGAAAGGACGAGATGAGCCGCTTCGGGATCGCTATAGTAGTTGAATTCGGCGCTCGCCGTAAAATTTCCATTTGCGGTTATATTGCCTCCCATCGAATATATATGCGATATATTACTTAATAATTGTGGATAAATAAGATGAGCTAAGGCTAAATTGGTTAACGGGCCCAATGCTATGATTGTTATTTGTTTAGGAAATTGTTTGACATATTTAATGAGTGCATTAACGGAATGCTCCTCTTCTAGAGTAATATCAATGTGAGGCAACTCATGAGAAGCACCTCCTAAGCCATCGACTCCGTGATAAGACGAGGCATCGATGGGCTCACTCACAATCGCAAATTCGCATCCTTTATATATTTTCACATTCTATTTATATAAAAATTTAGTGAAAAATATTTTTATTTTTATTAAGAATTTTTAGAATTTTTTATAAGAAAACTTTATTTAAGGATAATTGTCTCTCTTATGTAGTTGTTTCTGTGATACACAATGTTCATATATATTTAATGTGTGCGTCTGTGATATACTAAAATGTGTTAAACATGATTACTCCAGCATTTAAGTCAAATGCTTGTAATTTAACAATTATTTTATAAACATCCTTGTATTATAATATTGGCTAACACTTGATTAGGCAAAAATGGACAATGAATTTCAACGGCCATAAAGAAATAGTCAACATTTATAAAATTCCACCTAAACTATGCACATCATTGACATCATTGAACATTTAAAATTTTAAAACTCAATAAGATTTTAAAAAATCAATACCAAATTTTAACACATGAAATTGCATAGAGGTTAATACAAAAGTCTTACCTAAATATGTCCGATTTTGATTTCTGTTTGTTTTCTTGTAATTTAATGCTTTAATTTGTAATTTAATTTAATGCTTGTAATTTATTTTTCAATGATATCATATGAACCCCTTTTGGTTTTCAGAATTTGGTTCATAAAATCGATAAATGACTGTATTAAAGAATGTATAGATTTGAAATTTGAAATGAAGTAATAATTTTCGATAAAAATTAAACTGTTAATCACAGTCAATGACAAAAACATTTTAGCTCTGTATAAACCAACCTAAAGTTTTCTCTGTAAAGATTTTAATCAATTATATTATATAAAATGAAACAGCTCTGTAAACATAATTCTGACAGCTCTTGGTTTTCGCCAGAGTTAGTCGCAGTTTGTTAATTTTTTATTGTCTACATAATAAATAAAGTTATTTACAAGACTCATAAATTGCTAAACACATGCTAATTTCAAAACTAGTTATTTGTTAAGCTGACTGAGACGCACTTGGATTTGATCAGTTCGTCCGCACTGCAACCCGTCAGTAACTTCGGTCAACAATGTTTGAGCTGAGGTTAACCCTATCTGAGCCTCAAGTCAACCCATCTGAGTGGGCAATGGTTTGCCAAACTAGTCAACGGCCGGAAACCTTTCCCGAGACTTCCCACTTCTATTCTAATTCCCAAAAATTACCAAATTTCTCTTCACATTAAAACAAAACTTGACAACGAAATCAGTTAAACTTGATGTTAATATTTCTTACACAAAATCCCAGAAAACTTTTGATGACATATAATACGGTAAATTTTTTTATAAATATTGCCGAATAAAGTAATTTCGAAAATAATTATAATTATTTTAATTTGTTAATTTATTTTTAAATATATAATGAGTTAAATATATTCTACTTCACGCAGTTATCTAACAAAACTTTGAATATCTTAATTACAAGTCATTATTATGATAATATGATTGCGCAAAATTTAATTTAATGTGATTGCAGAGTATATTAAGCAAAATAAATTTAATTTAATTCAAATATTTTATTTTGTTATAAATTTTTATAATAAATAATTTTATATACAATAAATATTATAATTAGAATGTAAACATAAATAAATAATTTAAAACTTATTATCATAATTAAATCAGTAGAGATTTACAAATAAAGTTTAATTATTAAAATTTGTTAAATTTTTATTGGAACAAATTTTAGGTTATAAACAAAATGTGTTTTTTATATTAAAATCAATAACACCGTATACAAAAAAGTTTTCTTTTCGGAAGATCTAGAATATCTAAGGCTATTTATCTCTATGATATCCCTTTAAGCGTTATCTTATCTTAAGGGGTAATCCAAAAATTGACTGAAATAAAGTGCATTATTTAGATGTAAGCAAATGCGTTCATTTCAAAACGTCTGATTTTTAATTCAGATTTAACTGATTTATTTAAAATTAATATCA
>JAQIYA010001828.1:0-11435 GCA_034699355.1 Microtritia minima
GTTAGCAGAGTTAGCAGAGTTAGCAAACAGATGTGAATCTCACAGTTGGCTCTGTTAATGAGTTTTCAATTAACTTTTTCCAAATAATCTCTTAAATCCTACAAATTCCTCCGATTGACACATACATATGCCTTGTTTTTATGATCATTTATCGATTTATTACTATTACTGTAATAATAAATTTTGTGTAATTTACTTCAAATATAGACGGCGTCGCAATTTAGCGTATGCTCAACAAAATGTTGTGGTGTAGGATTTCCTCATTAATTAAATAACTATAGCAAACAAGTGGAAATGACATTCTCTCGCACTCTCTCTTTAACTCTCACTAACTCTCACTCTCGCGACTGTACTGTTCGTGATTTCAAGTCAGCGAACTTTTGCTTCAAATATATAAAAGTAATAAATTATTTTCTGTCTCATTGTGGAGATGTTTCATAGTATCAAATGATGTGCTTTTCCTTTGGGCAGATGTTTGATGTCATGAGGAATGACTTTGAAAAAAAAGAGATGCAGACTTCAAACAATATCGCTGTTCACCAATAAACGGAAAAAGTTAAACAAATGCCAGCGAAGAGACATAATAGAAAGCACTAGTTATGAATTGATGCGATGACCAGACTTTTTTAACGCAAATGATAAATCAGTGTTTGATACAAATAGATGAGCGGAAATCGTAAATTTTACTATGAATTGATATTAGAACTCATTTCAGTTGATTTTTGTGACAAGAAGTAAAAAAGACGCGCACTTAAAATTATAATTATAATTCTAAAATTTAAAATAGCGAAAAACTTAAATTTGATTTATGTTTTCAAATTTAATTTCCAAACCCATTGCCACCGCTATATTGACATACATTTAACGGCTTCAAGTTTTCCCCTTATTAAAAGTCAACACGACTTTTTTTTGTATTGTCATAACTCACGCCAAGATTTTGAGCAAATATTTGAAAATGCATTTTATTAAATTTTAGTCAACTCACAGTCAACTCACTTCTATCACGACTAATTCAATTAAGCAAACATTAAATTAATTTAGAGTAAAAGCATATCAATAATATTAATTTAGTTTTGACAGCAGAATTAAAATTTTCAGAAATAAAACTGAAACCGACGTTCATTAGACGCGAAACACCTAAACTCGGTTCAAAACGCAATCTGATAACTGATAACTCACAGCCACATTAAAACCGTTTACGGCATTCATTTTCATTGAGATGCAAATTATTGTTAGCGCAGGCATAAAAGCTTACTTCTGAAAACAGAAGCCATAATAGAAAAGTTAAGGTTTTTTTTGATTCTCAAAACTTGATACAGTAATACACGTAATCCATCATTTGGGTGACAGAATCAGTGCTAACTGTATGGCCCTTATCTGGTCGGTGTATCTTTCATTTCTTTCTGCAGTCAGCAATGACTGCAACGACTGCCGCAACGAGTATAGCAATGGCTCACTCGGTTGTACGCGTTGCCAAAATTATGCTAACTTGTAATCGACTTTTGTAATCCGATATGAAAATTCACGTCTCTCTTCCACTACTATAATGTTGATTGATTTGTATATTATTGATTTTACATTTTTTTGGCCCACACTTCGATGATGACTAATGGAGGAGCAGAAAGAAAAGTCAGGTCAAATGTTAGCCCAATTGTTTGCTCCCTTTCTTCTCTCCCTTATCACTAAATGCTAGACTAGATTACATTAGAGTACAATATGATATTATATTGTATATCACACGCACACAGAGCTGAATATAAAAGTTTTTATGTGAAATAATAATATTTTGTCATAATATCTTCAACAAAGATGTTCAGTTAATTTAATGAGAGTTTTTGAGCTGTGAGACCAAATGGCAAAAGTCTGCGTCCGACCAGTGTTTTATGTTTATTTGTAAAGTTCTCAACTTTCAAAGTTGGGTAAGTATGAAGCGCTGCCTCTATACCAAAATATGCAAGTCTTCGACAGTATTCAGTATTCATGAATAAGCCATTGATAACGAACACTGCAAAGTGCTCGAAACAAAATTGTCTGCCAATTGAACACAATTTCATTACAAATATGAATTCAGTTATGTTGTAATTAAAATTTTTAAAATTTATATTAATGAGAGTAATTACTATAATTACTATATTCTAAACAAAATTGAAGTTTAATTTTTGGATCAAATCCAAAGTAATCTCTTGCTCTTTGATCTTTGATTTGATAATTAATTCGAAATAACTGAGTGTTTATTTTTAAAGAGACTGAGAAATAGCTGTCGTATATTATTGCCTACAAAAACAAAGCATGCAATTTTTAAATTCTCATATTAGTTATGTTTAATATGATACGAGTCGCATCGAAATGTTTATAATTTCGGTTTAAAAAAATTATTCATTTTTTTCTCGATCACTAACCCGTGAATGTATAAAATAAATATTAATCATGCAATAATGTAAAGCTGGTATTATTTACAAAAATTAGATTTTCTCAGCCATATTCTCACATAAGTCATAAGTTAATTGAGGCAAGTATTGACTAACAGTCATGCAGTGGATCCTCAATTAATACTATATAAACTTTTAATTTTAAACTTCCTTTAAATTGTTTACTGGTTTGAAGAGCCCATGACTTATGGGCGACATTATAATGAATTGCCGTTTTCAACACTAATTGCTCGCATCGGGATTTGTGAGGCAAAAATGAAACCGGACATGAAATATTATTTTTATGAAATATCTCTCTAATAATCAGAATTTACATGCTTTACACTGTATATACTGTAAATTAATAGGTATCCATATTTAGAATTAGACATGCTTTAAATTATACAACTAATAGTAATGCTATAGTAATGCTTAATTATAGCATAGCGAACGCCACTTGAATATAAAAAATGGATGCATTGAACCGATATCTCGTGACAATACAGTAGAGCTCTTGAATTGAAATGCTTTGAAATGTTGGCATCAATTTAAATGTTTAAAAATTTAATTTAATTAATAAATATCAAATAATTATGAAGAAATATGCGTTTTAAAAGCAATATTGTCTGCATTTTTATGCATATTTAGTTAAGAGCGACCTCTGTTTGTGGAATGTATGCGATATTAAATTTTATATTCTGCTAATTTAAAACAGAGTCACATTTAGAAATTAAATTTGAAATTTAAAATTGGTTATATCTGTGGGTGAGGTTGAATCGGATGGCAAGACAAACATTCCTCACTCTTTCGATTGCATCGCTTTCGAAATTTGTTATAATTTAAATCCATTAGTCATTGATAGCATGCATTTAAATAATCTTTAAGCACTAAGAGATAGTTTTATATCTTTGAAATTAGTTTTATAGCTGTTTCGAGCAAATAGTTTTAGTTTAAATTTCTGTTTTAATTATTTATTGCTATTTCAATTTAAGTTTGATATATACAAAACTACCATTACTTTACTTTAATTGCTAGTTTTGAATCGAAATTAAGTTTTAAAAATTATTTGCGAAAAATTTTCAAATTTAATTCATATAAATTGATTGAATAATTTTCTCAAGCAGTGATGTAAAAATCGATGTTTAGTTCCGTAAAATGAGAAATTCGCCTCAAGCGTACTCAAAGGTCGTCCAAAGATGTTAGCAATTTCTTAGCAAATACTCGCCTTTGCAGCTAACGAATCATCAAACATTAACAGCAGAAAATTTTGGTGCTGATAAGTTATAGGGATGGGACCACCGAAGAGGAATTTCGCTAAAATTATCGCCCATATATGGCTAAGAGTGTATATTGAATAAGAAAATGTGATTCTTTTCGAAAGTGAGGAGAGGGAGAGGGGAGAGAGAGTGAGAGAGAGAAGAGAGAGAGAGAGAGAGAATGTCTAATAGCATTGCTAGAAATCGCTTTTCTTTCACTCTCATTATCGATAAATGCATCACATGTTGTTAATGGGACCTAATGGTAATGATCAGCCTTAAGAGATTATTAGTAGAGACCGAAAGCAAAGCCCAAACCCTTTTTTTGATTCATTGCATAAAAATTCATCTGCAAAATATCATCTCACTATATGTTTACAAATTATACACTAAAGTTTTGCACAAAGATTTAATTTAATAGTGTTAAACTATAATCATCCAATCAAATAATCGGCATTTATTTATTTATAAATATTAAACCAATATTTTTAACGATAAAAAATTCCACTAATTTTAATAAATGTTTTGACTATCTTTGATCGATAACACCAATCTTTGATGGTTTAATGAGAACATAACAAACGATTCATAAGTTAATTGATTCTGATTACAACTATTGTTTATTTATTACGCCTAAACCATGTTTAGAACTCTAGTTATATTAGAATAATAGGTAAAACATTGTATCTCTAATGAGTGCGAGTCTCAATCAATTATTGACTCAAAATGAAGAAATTCATTTAAGGGCACAGATGGACAGGCATTTATCATTTTCAAGTTTATACTTCATTTGCTCGAGATATGCAGCGCATCCCAAACAAGACACTGGTCTCGCAATTTTCTTAAGGTTTGGTAAAGGATTAGCGTCAGATTTGGGTCGCGGCTCACTGAGTCTCAATTTAATCCGATTTCCTCCCGTTAAGAGTCTTTGGGTGCACCTGCGGCCACATCTTTGTGGACAGTAATGGACAATGCCTGCCACTGAACAGTGAATGCTGGCTCGAGTAAAGAGGATAATAGCTGTGAGTGAGAAGAATGGAGTGTCTCTTAAATATTTGGCTGGAAAAACAGTATGAATAGAGGAAAAAATATTTTCTTTATTTTGGGTTAAAAAAATATATATAAATATATTTTCCCACCGCAATACAGCACTTGAGTTAATTACATTCGCAAAATAAATAAACATCATCTTATTTATGAAATCATATATCCAGTTGGAAACTAAGAACCAGTATATATAATATGCCGCTTTCGGAGAGTTAACATTTTAATTTTTTTTTTTGTTATGAAAGCCTTCAAAACGTTTAGACGTCCGTAAAAGTACAGTATTATGGAATCAATGGAAAAAATTCGTGAACAGTGTTTGCTATTCTAACCATTTTTTTGAAAAATGGATGTTTGATGAGTTCAGTAAAAAATATTTTTGACTTTTATGCAAATATATTAATAAGAAAAAAATTGATGCAAGAATCGATATGAAACGAATTTTTAAGCAGAATAAATAAATTTCGTTTAAGAAATAACAACAAAAAACGCCGAAAATGCGAAAAAAGCAGAGAAAGTACAGAAAGCCTGAAAGGAATAAAAGGGTGAAAAATATAAAATTCAAAATCTATAGTATTAGTTGAAAGCGAAAGCCGAGAAACGAATAGCATTGAAACATAATTATAGGTGTGAGTAGACTGGCAGTGGCTGACAAAAGATACCGCCGGATGAGATGCCTTTTATGCTTTTTAATACCTCACATATACACCATTAACCAGTTAGACAGTACGATACGATACGACGCAAATAATACAAATCAACATTCAATGACTATTGAAATTCCCACCAAACTATTTATATTTAATTATTTTGATTTGCAAAAATGATAATTAAACGAGAGGGTAGTATAAGATATTCAAAGACTTTTTATATCTTACAATTTTAATCTATTTATAATTCTTTAAGGTTTCAGAAGGTTTTTTGTTTAAAATGTTTATTAGAGACTGTTTAAGGATAATTTAAAAAATTAATGAATTAAAAATGATAAAAAATTAGCATAAAAAATGAATTTTAAATAAACATGAAGTATACGGAGAATTGCCTGTAAGTGCTGGTCTGAAGAAATAGTTACGCATGGAATGTTCGCAACTGAAAGACTGACAGAGGAGAGAGAAAGTGAGGCAAAGTGAGGCAGTGGGAGAAAGTGGAAGAGCCAGAGAGAGATCGAGAATTATCATTATCATTATTATTATTATTATTAGTGGCTGTCACGATATATTTTTTAGAAATATAGTTTAAGAAAAGCGTCTGTTGAAAAATTGAAAATTATTATTATGTAATAAATAGTTGGTACACCTGATGGCACATGACTGTATGCGAGCATAAGCGCGACACTGTATTCGGGTGTAATTGAATTTTTTTTTTAAAAGTTACCAAATTTTTTTTTTTTATAAAAGTTTTTATAAAAGTTCTCTTCTTCTATATGAGCAAAAAAATTGGCATCAATTTAATAACAGAAAATTATATAGAAATCAAAACGGAAATGTCGCGCAAAATAAAGTTAATTTTTGAATTCTATTTTGATTTAAAACCCTAAATTTTAAAATCATATATTTCTTTTCAGAAAAAAATTATTTCACTTTTATGGTAAGAATTTCAAAACAAATGTGATAAACATTAGATTTGTTATTAAATATTTTCGGGTAAAAATTAACAAATGTTTGCCTATTCATCAATGCTGTATAAAAATATAACAAAAATTGACACGATATTTATGCAATTTTTACACATTTTTTCAATTTCTCAAAAGATAAGTAATCGTACAATTATGGTTAAGTTAATTCACTATTTTTATTTGATTTTAATTATGAAACATGATTGATAAGCATAATTGATCAAACATATTAGATAATTAGTGTAATATAAAATTTTCATTGCTTTTGTGTTTTTTATTAGCTTAAATAATTATATCATACTTTACTGTATGAGTTAAAGATTAATTATCTCATTTAAAAGGGTGATAAAACTATTTTATAATTTTGAATGTTCAATATTATTAATTTATATAATTATTATTTATGTATTATTAATAAAAATACTGTTAATGTGAGCGCTAATCACGAAAGTTATGGCTAATGATATGTATGGTCACAAATTAATCTTATTGGAAAAATCACGATATTTGTCACATACAATCTCATGAGCGACAGATAAAAACAAAAAATATAGTCTGGTTTGAGTACAACATCACCGAAATAAAGATGGATTGCATCGCATCTGAAAAACAATTATTAACATTTTCGCTAACAAGATGTAAATGCTAGGGTTTAAGATTCTCTCTCCTCGTTTGCTTTTTTTTTGGTTTAATAATGACTTGAATTAAAATAAAAATAAATAAATAAATAAAACAAAAATCAAGACAAACAGATTTGCTTAAAAACAAAAAGGAGAAAAATCTATGTGAGTTGACTATTAAATTAGTTGCAGCTTTGATTTGTAGCCCACCCGAATGGGCCCTCACAACATGTCTCCTAATACTGGAAGTGGCTATTATGCAACTAGTTTTTTGAACACTGATTCAACATCTTAGCGAACGCATCATCCACTTAATAATTATTAATGGATGAATAATGATAGGAGAGTAACATAAGAGTAACATAAGAGTAACATGAGAAATATTTAAAACAAAATCGTGCCTATTTATTATTCCTTTCTCTTTCTATAACTATCGTTTTTAAAGCTTTTTTTTTCTCTTAACAACTGGTATAAGCAGTTCACAATTATTTCGCTTCATTATAATTAAAATGGATGTCTGGTATATTTTTCTGGCAAAATGAGCGCATGTTAATTGTTTTGCTGTCTGCTTGTCTCCGATTTGATCAAAGATGTCATTCAAAACTTGAGTTTAGCGCATGAATACACAAACAAAATCGACATCTGATATGCATAGCTCTTTAGTAAAACAATTTCTAAATGACATTCTCGGTGTTTATTTCAATTTTTTAGCTGCACATGATTTCAATAATTTTCAACTTAATACAAACTTAAAATTAGTAAAAATACACACTTTTAGTACTTTTCTAAATTTACTCTATTTATTATTATAAGATACATAATAACCACAAAAAGAACAATATTTATTTTAGACAATTTTTCTTTATTATTAAATTGAATTTTAAAAAATGATTTATATATAACATTTAACTTAATTTTCTACAAATTTATAAAATTAAATTATTAAAAATTTATTCATTTACTAAACATGAAATTTAAATTTTTAAATGCGCACAAAAATACTTTTGCAACACTTTTGCGCAAAATTTTTTTTTAAAGATTTTGAAATAAAGAATATAATTATTTATGATAAGGCAAAACATTAATCATTTTTAATTTCATTGTAAATTACAGTGATTTAAACATGATATAAGCATTTTTATTACGAATACCTCTATATGTGCAGCACAATAATTTAAAATTATAAAAGAGTAATTTTCTAAAATTAATTTCAAACTGCTTTTTTTTCCTGTAGAAAATTCTATAATAAAATTTGAAGTCTTATTGAATCGAATTTACTCTTTTTGTATCATTGAGTGCGTGCGAGAAGTAAAAGGCAATATAATCGCTGATACAATCACAGATAAAAATATATAAATTTCAAAGAATTAAAATTAGCTTTATTAACGATATTTATGATATCATACCATATTTACCAGATTCGAAATCGCTTTTCAAACTATTAAAAAATAAATAAACTTTTACTTTCAAAACACTATCGCTGTGCCATTGAAAACATCTTTTAAAGATCAAACATGCAATGCCTGACATCAATCAACTTTTGAACGAAAACCAATGCAAATTCAATGTTCAAGTCATTCAGAAATAGGTTAGAAATTTCAATTAAAACGAAATTTTGCAACTTTCACCCACTGTTTAAACTTAATTAAAATAGATATTTTACATTATTTGTCCATTTGAAATATTATAGACAATAAAGTTATACAGCGCTCAACTATAAGGTCTAACACGAAAGATAGCATTTTAAAATTAATTACCGGCAATTATTTCATTATTGCTTAAAATCTGTTATTTATTGTTCGCAATGTGTGACCAAAACAGCCATAAATCAGGAGCAAACAGATTAGTTTCAATAATACGACTTGAGAGGTACAATAGAAGCACGTTATTAGCAGTTTAATTATTTTAATAAATAATAGAAGCGACAAATTAAAGACACATCGGGTAACCCACACTTTTCGCGTTTAGATATTAAAACCGCTTACAAATTGTATATTAAGCTAATTGTAATAATTTGTCATTCACGCCATTTACCACTATTTACGCGCTGGAAAGCAGTCGTTTCTCGCTTTAATGTGCAGTCGAGACATTTTTTATCTTTTTTTATTATTACGCAAAATAAATCAAAAGCTTTATTGCCTAATATTCTCCGCATTAAAATATATTCAATTTGTTTCCTCGTATTTACGCAATTAATTTTTGATTATAAAATTATTTAATAATACATTATAGATAAAAAAAAGTTTTTATAATATTTTTCAGTAGTTTTGCTTCTGTTTATAAGCATTAACGCTAAAAAGTCTGAAAGTCATTAAAAAAGCAAAATAAATTTAAGCGGACATAAATCTCTCGCCGTTTAATTGTATCTGAAAGAGAGAAAGAAAGAGAAACGAAGACCAGTAACTATTAGCTTCGTTAGCACGCAATCCTCTAATCATTTCGAGTTTCGTGATAATTTGCCCAAAATATATGGTATATATAAGTAACTACATATAAGTACATACGTTATATTATATAAGTATGTAAGCATTTCATACATTCTGTGTATCATTTAACAATAAAATCAAGAGTAAGAGCTGCCAATTCGTGAGCCAAGAGTCTTGTAATTTTCAATAACTAATGTTTATTGAGCTCTATATTTTGACATTTATTAATTATTTTTATAGATTCAATAGCTTTAAATTTTCGATTACAGCTCAAACAGAATCGCATTAAAAGCCAACATTTTTGGCTTATGTTGAATACAGACAAGTACTACGCAATAATACCGCTCTCTCTTCTCGTCTTAACTGTATCGTAAAAATGCAGTTATAACTATTAACTATTAACTTCTTAAGTGCATCAAGAATTACGAAAAAAGTTTGAGACAACTGGAAATTAAAAATAACTACGCATTTAATACCATAAACTCTCTGAACGTTATATAAGGGGTTAAATTCCATTGCTTTCAACTTATAAACTCTTTGGCAAATGAATTCATATTAATTTAAGAGCTTAAGGATTAATTTTTATTTCTCTCTCGAAGATCAATGGTTTTCTAAATAAGACTAAAAGCTTTCAGCGTTAGTGCCGGCAAATTAGATTTTTTAAAATTACTTAAATTAAATTTTAAAAATACTGCACAACTCGGTTGCAATTATTTTGCGGAGAAGTATATGCAGAAAGATTTTACAGTAGTTTTCGCGCAATCATTGGGTATATATTTTTATTGTTAAACTCATTTCAGGTATGAAAATGAATTAAATACTGCATGTATTTTGTATATCACAATGAATGATATATTATAAATTAACAAATGATAGTTAGCATGAAAATGGAGAGAGAACTAGCCGTCAATATGAGAGTTGGAGAGCAAGTTCAGGTTCAATGAAACGCTCAAAACGAGATCCTTATAGATAAAACCTTGAAAATAAATACATAACAATAAATTGTGTGTTTGTCAGTACTCGGAAATGAACATTACTTTATATATCAATATAATTTAGTGAACGCATCTATTCTCGAATAACGCATCCGAAAACAACGCTGAATTCAAAATCAGCGCACTATATAAGCCGAGTTCAATTTAGTCAATTAATGCAACATTTACTAAATCCCAAACGATGCTCAAAGTTTCTGTAATCACTTTATGATACATTTACTCCACACTTGTCTGACTTATATATTTCTCATTGAAAATATTCTATGAATTATCGCTTTATATATTTTTTATGCATACATTTAGTATTTCCGTTAATAAATGATCATAATTTTAACAAATGTCAGAAAAGTATATTAAGAAAGACTAAACCAACATAAGTATAGAGATCTAATGAAGCGTAAATGTAGAAAATGTGGTAAATATCATGAATAACATTAGATAATAGTCATACAATCGCTGGTAATGAAAGCGTTATGATGTTTATCGCAGTCAACGCGTTTGAAAATCGTCATTAAGATTCAAACAATAACCATAGGGAGAGAAAAACAGCAATTAGAGAATGCATTATTATTATGATTATTGTTCAAATTATAATGAATTGCGCGCTTGGATGAGACGTGGTTTGCGATAAATTTGTTGCGCTACTAATCAAATGAATTGCTGCGTTGCTCTTGTTTTTAATTAGAAATACATTTTTAATACATTTTAGATATACATTTTTAAAGTTTATAATGCTCTCACACTAATGGTATTTTCAAATTTTAATAAAATCATTTAAACACTTTGTATTAATCATCTGTAAGGTTAATTTTATGAATTTTGTTTTCTCATATGAAAATATGTGTCATTAAGATAATATGTGCCATTTTTATTATTGTTTACATTAATTTTCTAGTGTTTTCAGCAAAAAAATAAATAAACTTAAAAGTATATAATAGAGTCGTTTAATTAATTTTCATCAAAAAATAAAAATAATTCATATGCGTTTCATGTTATTTTCCACAATTTTAAATTCTAATGTTTGAATAGATGACAAGCTTTTTTACGGTTTTGTTATCTGTTTTATTTTTT
>JAQIYA010001829.1:0-11426 GCA_034699355.1 Microtritia minima
TTCTCATATATTTCTCTTTTTAGGTATCGTTATTCTGGTCGACAACACATCATTTCAATCGACGCTTTGGTCTTCGTTTCTATAAATTTTATGATAAGTAGATATAAATATTTGGTTTAATATTCAACTAATTTTTGATTTTCTCTCATATATCTCTCTCTTTATAGATACCTTCACTCTGGTCGACAACACGACAACGACAACGACAACACCTCATTACAACTCACGCTTTATATAAACATTATATAAATAAATATAAATATTTATATAAATATTTCTTTTTAATTGTGTATATTTTTTAAAAATTTTATTGCAATAAAAATACTTCTTATAAACATTTATTTTGTAAAGTTATTTCAAATATTAATAATTTTTTTAAATGTAATATTAGTTTTCTTTGATTGTTATTAACCATTAAATTTTATATCATTGAAATTAATAATTAACTTAATCACTGATTAAGTTAGAGAATTAAATACTAAATTTAGAGATATTTAATTTTGCATGTTTTATATATTCAAATATATGTGAAGTAATATTTAACCTTTAGGTTTAAACAATTCAAAAAAAGTTTAAATTATAATTTTAAAATATTTACAATACAATTATTTTGTGAATCAACTAAATAATAGTTGATTAACTAAATAACTAATTAAACCATAAATTATTTTGTTGTAACACTTTAAAAATACATTTTAATTTTTTTACAGAATAATAAATTGTTTAAAATCTTTTATATGACACGATCAAAATTTGTTTTACTTAATTTGATGTAAATTTTTATGTGTATATCTAAATGTTATGTCTTATTAATGTCTATTTTAATTATACTTATTTATATTATGTTTTTTTCTATATTTGTAAATGTAAATAAAGATTCAATTCAATATGAGTTTTAATTTATAAATAATATATTTCTGCAAAATTAACTATATTTTTATCGTTGCAGATATTTTATTTAATTTATACCATAGATAAGTGCAAATATATACTTATTAATTCTTAATCATGTTTTTAAAAAGTTGTCAAAAATTACTATAAAAGTTTACTATTATGTATATTGAATAATAGATACACTATAAGATTCAAATTTGTAATTGACTTTTATAACAGATTCATTTCAAAACGATTTAACATTTTATTTTGATGTATTTTTAAAGCTAATTTAATTTCATTAATTTAATTAATAATATCGTCATCAAAGTTACTTATCTATAGGAATATCAAACATGAAATTTTATGACTTCTGAAAATCAAAATTAATATATTAATTGTAATTAATGTAAAATAATATTTAGTTTTATGTAGAAATTTCCCGAAATTATAGCCGTATAGAAAATCCAACTTAAAGTGTATATAAATATTTAGATTTATACTTATTATTTACATTATGTATTAAAATAAGTAATTCTATATAATAAATATCTAATAATAATCAAATATATTTGATTAAATTACAACTTAAAATGTTGTTTAAATTAAATCTTCAATCAATTCAAAAAATTAACACAATAGATAACAAGTTTGATAAAAACTGACCAATATTTGGTATCACGCTTTATAATGATATACTCTACAACTAATCTATTAAAAGATATATACAAAATTAATTAAAACATATTTTATTTTTATTTAGTAGTTTACAGCAAATAATCACATCTCAATTATTTTCAAAAACTAATTTAATTTCTAGACAATCCTATTTGTAATAAATTAATCATTTGACATTTTAAATTGTTTAATAAAATAAAATAATTTATAAACTCTACAGTCAAGTGTTTTCATCAAATGATTTTTTTAATCGTGATATAAATCATTAGCATAGCTAAACAAACAATTAAATATTTAAAAATTTTATTTTATTAACAATATAAGAAAAATAAATAATTATTAAAATTCAATATATTCTTATTAAGTATCTTTTAAAAATAAATAAAATATAAACGCTTTCTATTCGCCTCTTTAATCGCTGATAGCGTTTGGATCATTCAAACATTTCAGTAAAAAGAAGGCTAACAAGAGTAGAGCCGAGCCTAAGAGATCAGCTAAAGCTGTGAGAAAAGGTATGGCAGAGTTGTCGGGATCGATGCCATACCTCCATAAAATGTGGACCAAATAATAAGAAAGTACTAATACTATTGCGATCTGTATGAGAGCAGCAGATAAATAGAATACTACGAATAACACAGTGAAGGCAAAATTATCTTTGATTATTCGAATCGCAGTTATAAAGATTAGATGACCGGGTGTTGCGATCAGGAATAATAATCGTGCCATAAGAGCGTGAGGATCTAAAATGAAATTTTAAAAACAATTTAGAATGTTATTATTAATCTTTAATTGTAATACGTATAAAAATAATACTTTCAAATATTGAAAATATTATTGACTGTCAGGCAAAAGATTTAAAATCTCTAATATTAAGCACAAAACTTTTACATTGTTTTATAACTGTCACATCATTAAGAGTTTGCTTAATTTTTTAAAAATTTTGAATGATTATTCAATAAAAATGGCATACTTTTTCCAAAAAAGACACTGACTGGAGATATGCGCAATTTATTTTCATCATAAGGAGTCCGTTTGGTTTGTCCCCGATGTAAGTAAGTTGAGATTCTGCTGCTCTGCATCGCTGACAAATTCCCTCCAACGCCTATTATATCAGATTAATCATTAATGTCTAATAAAATCAAATATAAGATAATATATTAGTAAAACCATCGAATAGATTTGAATTACCATTAATAACTGGTTGAAAAGATGCCATCTTATCAAACCTGGCCAAAGCGTTCTCCATTATCAGACCGCCAGCATTTTGGATTAGCATTGCGCCTGAAATCAAATGTATACTTAGTATTTAATTTTATATTAATATGATTTATAAGATAATAATTCAGATATTTTAAACAATCTCGTGTCGTGTTTAAGTAACGCATTTTTTGTAATGTTTATATAAATCATAGACAAAGTTTTATACACATTTATGTCTGATAACGTTACTTCAAACTTATCAATATAAACAAACAATTGCGTAACTGAGACACAGCTTTAGATATCGATAAGTCAGGAATTTTACAGTAGTAATGGTTTCGAATTTGTTTATTTAAACTAAATTTTAAGTTATAATTTTAATCAAATATATATTGCATATATATATTGCAATATCGTATTGCAATATCAAGGTTAAAGTATAGAAGGGTTATAAATTAAGTCAGCGATATTAAGATATATAACAAATTTTTAAAAATTTAATTAATCTATGGTTAAAATTCTCAATAAATGAATTATTAGCGAAATTAATATGTGGTGCGACCATCACGTCATTAGCGAAAAAATGAGGTGATGGTAGCAAAACAATGACTTACCGAAAATAGGATACCATCCGCTATACAAGACATGTTTGGTGTACTTATTTCGTTTGGCAATAACAGCCCAGACAGGAGAGAGCATAAGTAGGAGAACAAGTAAGAGAGCGGCTAACCATTGATCACTATCGAGCAAACCCTGACTGACATACGCCAATAGAATGAGCGACACAAAGTCGCCGCCGGCGGCGGCTATTGGTGTGGCGATATTGTCGGGATTGATGTGAACCTTTCTAGAAAATGCCACAACAAAACACATTAGCGTTCCCATAATTAAATTGGCGACATTGGCTGTAATGACCGAACTGGACAAGACCAGGACAAACTTGCGAAACCCAATTACGGTACCTTCGCTCTCGCTCGTCATCGACAGCACTATCGCCACTATGGGCGCTATAAAGCCGACGCCGCACGCCTGACACTGCACTAACGCCATGTTGCCGATCACCATACTCTTCAGTTCGGAGCGGGTGTCCATTTGGCCGAGAAAGGCGTGCGTCGAGAGGCGCGACGCGAGCGTCATCTCGACGTTGCCCTTAAAGCCGAGCAGAGCGGGCACTAGAATGAGCAGTTGGGGTATCTCTTTGAACACGTGCCAGTGCTGGACGCGGTCCAGCACTATGCCGGCGGCCACGTTGCCGAGACCGGCCATCACGAACGGGATGGCGAACTGGGACAGGCCAATCCAGGCCGACTCCTCGTCGGGCGCGCTCTCGAGCCGCGTCTCGTCGAACGCCGGTATGTGGCAGGCCATCGACTCGTCGTCGGCGAAGCCGAGCTCGAACTTCACCACTTTGTCCGGCAGTGACCCGCTCTCGATGGTCGGCTCACTCGAGTAGTGGTGTTCGCTGTTGGACGAGATGAGCGACGCGTCCGACGAGTTCTTCAGTTCGGGTGCGATCGCTCTGTACGGACACACATAATAGGGTAACGCCAGCACTAAGTTGTCCACCACTGCGGTCGAGCCGTGATAGCCGTCGTCCGATTCGGTTTGGGCGGTGTCCGCGGCCGCGAACGGCATCTCGAATGGCACACCGTTTGGCACTTCGCGCACATAAATGTGCTTTTCTGGTGAAGACATTTTGCGTGTGTCTCACATCAAAACAGGCATCGAGTGTCTCATCAATGCGTTACAAAGACGAACATCACTGACTGACGTCATCCACAACTCATGCACACGTTTTGTGAGCCAATCATCAAATAGTACACAAACTTTTTTACTGTTTTTGTTTCGCAAAATATTTGTAGTCATAGTAATACTGCGACATAAACACAGCAATAAGTTAGTTGTAATAATAACTGTCGATGAAAATCAAATGTTTAAATACAGTCTAAATTTATTTAAGTTAAATCTCAATTAATTGTGATTTCAATTAATTGTTTTCTTATTAAGTATTTTACAGATAAATTGTTTAATTGTTTGTCTAAAATAAGTTCATTTATAGATCTAATAATTTTTTATTAGCAAACGTTTTTCGTTTTTTGATTAAATATTTCAAACAAATGTCAACTTAGAGTTAAGTTTATATAATTTGATTTGTAAGCAAGACTTATATTGAACAACACGCAAATTGCCATTACGTTAAATGATAACATGTTTATGGAAAACTTTTGTAAGATTTACGAAACCATTTAAATACAATTTCAAACTAATTAAAGTTCAATTTAATACAAAAAAAGTGTTTAGTTATAATTAACTACAATAAAAGCGGCGACAAAACATAAAATCAATACTGGAATGTCATAATCATTCAAAACATTTAAAAAAATTTTATGTATAAAAAAAACAAAAACAATCTAATGATTTGAAAATTGAATAGAAAGCTATTCGCCTTTTTAATTGAGTCGCACATAAATGCATAGATGGATACACACTAAACAATGTTTATAATTAAAAAAAACGATATTAAGTTATTTAAACAAAATAATTCAATTAAAAAAAATTATACAAAATCAGATTTAGTTATAATCGATCATAGATTTTAATAATTCAACACTTGTTTTTGCTTTGTTTTTTTTTGTTTTAATTCAAATACAAATGTCAACACAATTGACTTTATTTTTAATTAATACGGTTTCGAGAGTAAGCAGAAAGCGATCATCACTTTCATCACTTTCTATGAAATTCAGCTTATTTTTTAAAAAAAGAAAGTCATCTAAAATTCTATATTAGGGGAGTAATGATACAGTTAATAATTTGTTTTGTACAAAAAACATTCATTATTATAAGTTTTGAGCCTTTCAAAGACAAGAAACATGTTTCGCATAGAAAAAAAACGAAATAAATGAGAGACACTTTGTTGCGATATAACTGAATATATTGTTGGCACAAGTATTTACTTTCAAACAAATAATAAAAATTCGTGTTTCTATCTTTCAATGAATGAGACAAAAAATGGTTTGTATTGTTTCGCCATTCAATTCGTTTAGCAAATTATAATCCTAATGTGTACGCACTAAACCCACGAATCGCCGGCAGGCATTGTTGGCGGATATATGGGCTCGTTGTGGTCCAGTATGTAATTGTTGTCACTTCCGAGAAGAGCGGTTTGGGACGAAGTGTCGTTCGGACGATGCGCTTGAAGTGTCTGCCGCTTGCGTTCACGATTCACCTGCGCGTAAACGGGTTCCGCTGTCGGACTGCGAATGTACGTCTGCCAAAACAAGTCAACACATTAGAAACACCAATACCGGCAATACTGTACGGCAATGTACGCGCGCGTGGGTGTAGTTTGTGGTATGTATTGTTCGCGTTTTGCTAATAGAGCTCATCATTGCTATCAAAGAAGCTCTAATGCTATTCGATAGTTATTTATTTGTGTATTATGTTATCCTCAATGCGAAGGGCGTGAGGTTTAATTAATGAGAAATAAATGAAGAAAAAACATACCCAATTATTGAAAAGTTCTAAGCGAAGCATATAATTAATTGTTTTTAATAGATATGACGACGACATGTAATGAGCAATTAGTAATTGTTTTTAAGAAATATTCTTAATAAAACATAAATGCTTTAATGGTTGAGAATTTTTGTACAGATGTGTTATTAAGTATTTTTGGTTTAAAGTAATATTAGTATCCATGAGGTGGAGGCGGGGGATGCTATGCAGCCATTAATTGCATTTGAGAAGAAGCAAAGAATAGAGAAATTATTGTTAGTCGAAGAGCAAACCAAAGCCATATTATATAATAGAATAGAATAAAATAGAGTTTTATGGTTTCATATTTAATTGAGCAAAATATCAAATACCGCTCCGGGAGGGTATATCTGGATGCCTCCGATGGGCGGACGGTGTTGTTGGTGGAGAAGCGGCTGCTGTTGGTTCGGAGATATGACGCCATCGCTGTGGTTCATGTCCGACAGCGCCAGCTCTTCAGGCTATCGAAACAAAGCAAACAATCATTTGATGAATTATTTTATGAAGAGAGAGAATTACTTAATGAAGCAAATCAATTATCACTGAATTTCAACAATGAAATGATTCGAGATAAGCAATTATTTTTTAGGCATCGAAGGAAAAAGTGAAACAACTCGAGACTAGGATAGGCATGGCATGCGTCGCATTTAAAATAGACAGGTGTGTAATCAAAAAATGAATGAAAAGCTCGACTCAAACTATGCGTTTCACTACTAAATATAGAGCGTGATCACCAATTTTGATCTTTAAGATTATACGCTTGACGTTAATTTGCCTAAAACTCAATACATTCATTATTTGTTGATTTAAATTATACTTTAAGGCATAATAGAATAAACACAATAGAAATCAAATGCCCTACAAATGCACGAATCGAAAGCGAATCAAAAAATATTTCAATCGAAAATATTTTCCTTTTTGAAAAAAATATCTTTTTAGAAAATCAAACTTTGCATAACTCAAAATAGATAAAGAATAAAAAAATTCGGTCAAGTAATTCAGAAATAGAAAGAAAAAGATAGTAGAGTTCGTGTCTATATTTATTTGTAATCAGAGCTCAATGCGTTTCGATGACAAGTCATAAGTAATTTGTTCGGTCGCTACTACTATGTAGTTGTAATCTCGCGTATTATAATTTGATTTTTTTATAAGTTAGTACAAAGAGTGGTAAAAAAATAAAAGTTGTTATCACGCAATCAAACACGCATTTAATAAAAGCGCTGCCGTGAATAAATACCTGACAAATATTGATTATTAAAAAAGTTCAATGTCTTGCCAGCAATTTCTCTCTCTTAATAAATCTCATTCTCAAACAATGAGTTATCTATTTTCACATAGATATCGGTCTGATATCTGATAATTGTTTCATTATATTTCTAACAAAAAAATGGGCAAAAAAAATCTTAAATATTTCTCATTTAATTACAAAAAGGAAGAGCAAATAATCTATTTTCTGGGAGAAAAAAATGTTTTCTCGGAGCCATAAAAGCTAAACTAAATATCTCTGGCAAACGAATTGAAAACACGTTTCTTATCGCCGATGAAATGAAACGATCGTGACTTCAGACAAAAATACGCAGCCTTTACGAAAACACACAGAGAGAGAACGAGAGCGAGAGACAAATACAAATCGATTTTCTCCATACCCTTCCATGCAATTGACTAATGCTCAGATCGCGTCCTCCACTCCCACGCGGCAGAGTTCGGTCCTCGTATCGCGTGGCGCCCACTGTACTCATCGGACGCGTGAGCGTGTTGTTAGCGCTCTGCGAGTTCGATGAGGACGACGTTCGCGAGAGTAATGTCCGCGAATTAATGAGAAAATGCGATTCCTTCCAACCGGCCTTCCTGTACACCTCTCGCAGCTCGACGTGTTGCCACATATTGAATAATAACTGGCGAAGAGTCAAAGCAAACATTAATTAATTTCCATTTTTATTCATTTGTTAAAGCGGTTGTCTGTGTGTATGTGTGTGTGTTTAGTCTAAATTCAATTTGAATATTAATTCACATAAAGGGCATTATATATGCGAAACAATATTCATTCTGTACGCTCAATGATTTTGTATATTCATTTCATTTTTCATTCACTTAAACAATGGATATTATACATTCAAAGTTAGCACAACATCAAAACGATTCAAATAAAAAATAGATTATGTCTTTAAGTTCTAAATAAAAGACAATAACATTTAAAATAAAACGAGTAATGTATACCTGAGAAGTAAATTTGAAGACGCGCGGCGAGAACTTAGCCTTTTGTTTGATAATAATGGTGAGCCTCTCCATACCACCCGCTTCGAGCAGGGATTTCGCGAAATCGGGATTTTTAGCGATCACTTCGTTAAGTGTGGCGAGAACTGCGGCCACAGTGTCGTCGCTGGCGTTCGCGTCGTGTTGAGGATTACCGTTCGGCAATTTGGACACTAAATCTTTCAGCGCGTACTTTCCAATCAACTCCTTGTTTCGCGAATCCATGGCCAAATTCCTGAGCGCCGTCGCGACCGCGCACACCACTCGATCGACTTCCATGCGCAACAACTCCACCAGAATTGGCAAACCTTTCTCCTTTCGAACTGCGCCGCGAATGTCGATACTTGGCTGCCAGAAACAGGCGGCCAAGTTCTGTATTGCACCCGCCGCTGCCTCCAGTGTTTCGGGGTTCGAACACTCCGACAGCAGCGCTAAGTAGGGCTGAACAACCTCTGTCTGCCACAGCAGCTCCATTCCGCGGGCCGGCTCTGAGCGCGGCCGAGACGCGGGCGGAGACGTTTGAGTGAGGCCGACGCCGCTCGCGTGAGCGCCGGCGATCGTCAGCTGTTGAGTTTTGTTGTCGAGAAAGTTGACGGTCGACGTGTTGGTCGAGGGAGAAGTAGCGGCCGACGAGGCGTCCTTCGACTTCTTCTTGGACGCCCCAAAGCAGCCCAAATTGTCGCCAACCTTATTACCGAAGCCGCCCATAATAGCTGCGGCGCGCGACGACGAGGAGGGCGACAGCGAGTTGTTCTGATTGGCGTAGTAGTGCTTGTCGTACTCGGGATCGATGACCTCCTGACACCTGTAACTCAAATTGCGAAGAATGCAGACACAGTTCTCGACTGACTTGTTGTCCATGTCATTCTTGCCGATCGCCGCCCGCACCAGAAAGAGTAGCGCGTCCACGAGTCCCTCACACTCTCGCAGTTTTCGTCGCGCGTATTCACCCGCAGAGGAAATATTACGCAAAACCCCCGATCCGTTCCTAAACACAGTCGACCAATAAATATCCCCCACAACACCACTGCCGAGAACGCCGGGCGGCGCCGGAAGGTTGGGATCAATACTGCGATCCCAACCGGAGTTCGGTATAATAATCACATTCACTAAAACAGTTAACGCGTCGTCAATGATAGGCCTCTTCAGTTCCTCGGATGAGCTCAAATTCCAGAGCACTCCCGTCACCAGTTCTCTAATTTCATTGTCCGAAATTTTTCTCAAAAGTCTAACCAACGCGGGAATACCGCCGGCATTACGAATGGCGCGCTTGTTCTCGTCGTTCTGACGGCCGTAACTTAAGTTTCTAAGAGCACCGCACGCGTTGCGCTGAATTTCCGAAACCTCTTGAGATAATAAATTAATTAACGGCGGTATTCCACCCAACGCTCGCGTCTTCGACTTAATATTGTCGTCCATGAAGCATAAGTGCTGCAAATACGCGGCCGCGTTCGCCCGCACGATGTTATTGGGATGAGCGAGAAACTCGATCACTTCGTGGAGGTCGGGATCCCTCCACCGGACGTCTCCCATCGCCGTGTCCTGCACTACCAGCCCGTCCATCGTGAAGCCCTGCCGGCTGGCCATCGACTGCTCGTGCAGGTCGTTGTCCCGGAGTCGGACATCGCTGAGCGAGCCGTCGGGCAGCACCATGTGGTCCATGTTGAACGCCTGCCAACTGGCGAGTGACTGGCCGTGATATGCGGTCTCGTCCTCCTCGTAGACCGACGGCGGCACCACATGCGGCACGTGCGCCACCTGGCCGTGCATCGAACCGCCATAATTGGCGTAGTCGTCATAACTGGGCCGCCGGTCGAGGTATCCCTGCGGCGCCTCCTCGTAGTTGTTATAATATCCGCCGCCCGGAGAATGCATTTGCGGTCCGGGAGCGTAACCGTACGGACTGTGCTGTGGCTGCGGCTGATGTGGCGGCGGATGAGAGTTGGGATGTGGCGGTGTTTGGTGTGCATTGTGTTGATTGTGCTGATTGTGGTGCTGGTTATGCAGGTTGTGGTGCGAGAGTTGCGGCTGTTGTGGATGTTGTTGTTGGTGTTGTTGGTGGCGCTGAAACGTCGAGTCGAGCTCGTCATAGCCCGACAGCGGTAAGTGATTGTTCGTCGACTCCATCGAGTTATTGCTCCATATATGCGGCGGAGATTCGGAGAGCAGTGACGGTGTGGTCGACATCATTGGCGGCGCATCAGTGATGGCAATCACTGCCACTTATTGCCAGCTTTTGTTCATCGCTTCGCTCGACAATCACTTCTTCTCATTCATCACTATTTAGTCAAATCAATACATCGAATGAGTTACGAATCGTTTCAATAAATAGTGATAACTAAATAGCGAATGTAAATAACGAGCGCACTACAAGTAATGCCCACACAATCGCTATCGACGTCAACAACGAGTTCACATTTTCAGTACACTTCGGTCAGCGATACGAGTGTCACACAAATCATGACAATATTTTCGATACGCGTCTAATATGTTATTAAAGCGATTGCATGTTTATCTCTACTGCGAGCGCAGTGACGGCAGAGAGAGATAGCGAGAGAGGGATAGAGAGAGACAGAGAGACGGAGAGATAGCTGTTTCGCTCGAACATAGGCTACGAATAGACGTTTCGCTCAAGAATGTGAGCGTCGATCGCGTTCATACCACTCATACGCCACTCTCTGCGCACATCCAGTCGCGCATCCATTTCTCTCCCTCTCTATCTCTCTCTCCCTCTCTATCTCTCTCTTCATCTCTCTTTCTCTCTCTCTCTTTCTGACGATTATTACTCGAAAAACTTGTCCGAAAATATTGCTGTGTTTATTATATTTAGTTTAACTCAATTTCAATTTTTCGATTTATTGCTACTATTATTATGACTAATAATTAAAATT
>JAQIYA010001830.1:0-11425 GCA_034699355.1 Microtritia minima
TGTAACAACTGCGACAAACTCTTGCTGAGGTAAACGTCGCGCTACAGTACGGCATACACTCATTGACACTGACTTGAATGGCGCTCATGTCTTACCTCTTCGACTATTTCGTCGTCGATGTCCATCACGTTATGGTCGCTAAACGAGAGCGAAATTCAAAACCAATTCAGTTAAATAAAGTTAAATAAAGTCAAAAGAAATGCTTAAAACGCTTGCGATATAAACACAAATTTATGCTGAAAGCGAATAATATGTTTGCTTTGTAAACAAAATAACTACAATATTAAGTTCACACAAATCTGGCTTTAGTTATGAATCCTCAATGAAAAAACAAAAAAGTAAACAATTAAATAAATATAATAATTTAATAAATAAAATTAAATATAAATATAATTGAAAAACAGTGCGGAGACTATGGCGAAGTGATGTCCAAATATATATTCAGATTAAATTAATTATTAAAAGTAAAAATGCCACGTAATTAGCGATTAGACGATACATTTCGGAACTGGTGAGCGGATAAAATCGATAACAATAAATACCAATCGTTGGTCCAGACAGTCGTTCGATGACTGCGGCTATTCTTAACTTGGATTTTAAATTCCGATTGCGAACTAATAGAGAGTTGAGGATAGCGTATGGCTTGTGAGCTAATGTGGACACCGATGCCATCAACGAAGTGAGCGATAGTGAAATTAACAAACCAATGGTCATAATTGCGTTGAATATCCATATCGGGACCACCCCTTCGCCGACACGAATTATCAGAATTATATATAAATCAATAATCGGTACTTGAATATAATGCCAAATCGCTATTTTCGGCCCAAAGTATAGGTTGACTAAATCCAAGCATTTACAGCAATCGTAATGATCGTCAATGATCGCTGACAATTGATTTATGTTCGCTATTTTTCAAAATAAATAATGTTATTTACGGACAGATATCTCAAATCCATAGCTTGATTTTGTAAAAGACAAAATAAGCTAAAAACATACCGATTTTACGTGAACAATGTTTGCTGAACTCAACTAATTTGCGTAAAATCTGATCGAAACGACATTTAATATAGAAGACAGTCATATATGTGTAAATAATTAGCGAAAATATCACTCTAATTATGAAATAGAAAGCAATACAATTGATTGGCAGCCATAACAGAATCGCAATTAATGAATGGCCAACTGTTTGCTTGTAATACTCGATGATTAGCATAATATTCCAACTTAGACTTAACAGAATCGGAAATGAATACACTATAATCGGCAAATAGGAAATTCTCTTCAAATTCAACAGCATTTTACTCGCATAAAAATTGTCCAATACTTGATTAGAATCTAATTCTTTAATTATTAGGTACTGGTCTAACATATCGGTGAATGTTTTGCGAGAGAAAATTTTCTTATCAATCACTTGAAGTAAAAGACAAATAAAAGCCACAGATATGCTTATATGGGAAACAATCATATTTAATAAATTGCTTTCGCCGTACGCGTGACACGGATCGGCGCATAATATCCAAATCCATGGTTTGTCAATGTAAGCCACGATAAAGCTTCGCGCGCTATATATAATTAAAATAAGAGTTATTGAAAGAGATAATAATTTTCTGAACAGCGATGGCTTTTCCTGATTTAGAAACGCCTCTAAAGATTGGTTGGGAAACCAAACGCTATCAGCAATTAGAGAATTTCCATATTCAAAGTAAATGCTATATTCAGCGATTGAGCAATCATTACGATCGGCAAAACATATGAGTACTAATATATTCTTTAATAATCGCAACATTGAAAACAAAGCGAATATTAATAATTCATTTACGATTAGAGCGCAATTTTTGAATTTGGTTAAACATAACAATAGTATTGATAACGGCATGGTTTTCGGAGTAAAATATGTTGTCCTGATGACAGTCTGATAAAATAAACTTTTTATAAGGATTTTACGCTTAGAAAAAATGTATAATTTTATTATGTTATTTAAAAAGCTATAGTGATTATTATTGAACTAATAACTTATATTAGCTTTAAATTTTATATTCAATCTTGTTTTATAATAGGATATTTTAATTACTTTTATATTAACTTAATTAAGAAAATTATTATTTCTATTATACTAAATATCTAAAGGGATACCTGTATAATTTTTCATAGTATATATATATTTTCACATAATGTCTAATTTCACGCAAACCATTGGTCCTATCAATAAGGAGTTATGATCAACATTGGAATTGATTTCACGCCTCAATATTTTCACATTCACTTCAGCAAACTTAAACATCTAATTTGATTGCCGGTATTTTCATGTTTTTATTAATGCAAGAAAAACTAAACTATTTTGTATTTCCATCAATAAAAATTGACTTATACTTACTATAATTATGAAATTAATAAAAATATTTATCTATGTTTAATTATTTGATGATTTATATCTAATTTATTTCTGTTTTATATTAATGTGATATTTTTATATACAAAATGTATTTTCACACTTTATAATTTCAATGGTTAAACGCTTCAATTCAAAGTGTCTGCAATTATATAGGTATCACTGTATAATCTTTATTAGTTAATTAGATAATAGTACGCGTATAAATAATGGCATCATTTATAATTTTTAATTCAAGTTTAGAATGATTTTCCTTCAAACTTAATAAATACCCTTTAAATCGAAAGTTATTGCAATAAATTATTCAATAATAATTATCATTAAAATGTCTATTAGTTTATAGACAAAACAAAAAATTCCTTTCAATTCTGAGAATAAATTTCAAAATAATTGAGTTATTTTGAAAGCAATTGTATTTAAATTAATGCTTTTAAAGGCATTCTTTTTCAATTCTATTTTGATTTACAATTTTAATTTGAATATTTTTTTGAAAACATACATTATGTAATCAGTCTGTAATTCTGTAACAATGTTGTAATTGTTGTTTTAAATTTTAAAAATAAATAACAGTTTTTAATTTTATTTATCGTTAGAATTTAAAGTAAAGCCTTTGTCAACAATTCACTGGAAAAAAGGTTATTTATTAATGAAACAAAAGATTTCATAATTACTTTTAAAATTATATTATAAGGCTGTTATACATCGTATAATAACATATATTTTTAACATCTAAAAAATTATCCACATTCAAATGTTAAGGCCTTCATAAATAAGGTTAATATAATAGCTTAAATAAAATATACTAATTTTATTAGTGTTAGAAATCAATACTAGAAAAATAAAACATTTTTAAAAATAGTTTTTTTTAAACATAGTTCTATAAACAAGTATATAATATTTATAACTTAAATAAATTTTTATTAACTTTTAAAAGTCGTATCTGATAATTTTTTAATTTTAATTTAAAGACTTACGCAATTCTATATATTAAAAGCAGACATTTTTATAATCTTATGATAAATTAATATTAGCTTAGAAATAAATTTAGATAAAATGTATTTGCATAAATTAGATTTTAATGTGTCTGTTAAAAAAATAATGCACATTAAATTTCATTAAGCTATAAATAAATTGCAATATTTTGACAATCAAACGAACATTTTAATAAATTAAATGCAAATAATGTGTTTCATGTGCAGTATTTTATAAATATTAAACTATGTATTCACGCAACTATGCTCTCGCGATATTTAGATTAAGATGTTTAAAATATTCAATGAATAAATATATGAATTAATATTACTTTGTTTCGCAATTCTCTCTCTCTCTCTCTCTCTCTCTCTCTCTCTCTCTCTCTCTCTCTCTCACTGTATGACCCAATTATTCTCAGACAAATTTAAAACAATAAATTATATACTTATTTATAGAACAAAGTTAAACAGTAGACAGTAGTTTCTATATAGACATACTTTTTAATTTCAAAACATTTTACAAGTATTGACATTATATGTTGTCATGAAGAATATTATTAAATATCTGATATTAGTTATAAAGCAGTGGTCGTGTGACTCAACTTAACGATGCCTATCCAACGACGTGACAAACTTCGGCGGTTTGTCATCAAAAAGAATAACCCCAATCAGCAAATCAACGCAAACGCATTATTACCGCCAAACCTGACCATTAAGTCTGCGGGCAGTCATCTCTACCGCATCGGTCTCTCTCACTATCCGTTCGCCGACGAAACGCGAAGCCTATTCTGCTCTCCACTCCTAATCTTCATCACAACCTCTGCCTATACCGTCAAAATGATTCTCTGCCTTCTGTTACTCAACGAACACGATTTCACCGAAACTGATATTTTCGTCATCACCGGTGACTTTCCCTACTTCTTCGGAGTGCGTCTCCATTACAACATCCAAATGATTCAGTCGGTTATGATAACACTGGGCTCGCAAATCATTCACTATCGAAACTATCGGCGCTCTATTCGTCCCAATTATCTGCGGCTGTTCTCAATGCTCGCCGGTTTGGTCACACCGGAAGCGATTGGTTTGAGTGATATGCGCCAAACGCGTCAAATGTTAAGTCAGGCGCGATCGATGTTTCGCATCACAAACTTCTCGCAGACAGCCATCACTCCGTTCGCCGCGTTTATGGTCTCGTTTGTGCCCCTAAGCCTCAACTCCACGTCTCTACTGATGGCCCTCCTGTTCGCCCTTCCCTGGAGTCTGACTCTAATGATAGTCTCCATCCATATGGTAAACATTCTTCTCTGGCAATTGGTTTACTTCTATCTGATCTGCTGTTATCTAAAAATCAAACTGAAACAGATTAACGACCATATAAGACAGTTAACCACAGATAAGTGGAGTCGCGCTACGAATCAGACATTTCGATTAATTAACACAACTCTTACTGCCATCCACTCAGAGATAGTCGCCTACAATCGCAACTATTGGGCCAATTATTTTTGCCTATTTTTATCTATGTTGTTGTCAGTCATTAATTTGATCGCATATAAGATTTTTTTCGGTGATTTAAAGACAGTCGCGGTTCTGGTTCTCGGCTATTACGGCACACTTGTGTTGATGTGTGTGTTGTTTGCGCTGAATTCGGCGTCTTTGGTGTCACTCGAGGCCGACCTGTCCTACAAATTGCTAAACAAATTAATGCTGTTTGGATATAAGTGGAGGATAGCATTGAAAGATAGAATTAAGGTATGGTTAGGGTTATTGTTAAGGTTGGAACATGTTATGGTATATATATTTGTAATTTTTGAAATTATCGTATAAAAGGTGTTGAATTCGGTGGAAATAACAGCGGAACAAACAGTTGGCTTCTATTGCGCGACTTTGTTTAAAATCAATTATTTTCGCTTTTATCAGGTAAATCATTATTTTTAAAAAATATATGCAAAGTTTATAAATTGTTGAAATATACAAATTGGTACAAATTTTTTCTCATTGTCTGCATTTTTCCGAAGATCATCACAATGATTGTGGCGTACTTTCTTAAGTTGATTGAAGTTTCTCACAAATAATGCTCTTTATCGCCAATAAGGTTAACCCTACTTAAAGGTAACTCTGTTTATAAAGACTCTATGGCTGAGCAATATGACTGTCTGTGACCGACATAATGTGGATATTATATGTATAGCTAATTAGATAACTACAGTCTTTATATGCATAACAATTTGCATATTAAACTATTTTAGTAACTTTGTTTATAATTATTATTTTTAACTTATATATTTCATTTAATTACGTTAAAAATTTTGCTAAATTGTTATAAAAAAAGGTTTTACCCTATTTTAATGATGAACTTAACATTTATCCTTAATCCTGGATTAAAATTTATGCTCATAACCCCGAGGTTAATCCTGGTTATCATTTTTATAATAGGTTGAAAAAGTCGTCTCTGAATATTTCATTTGAAACTCTCTTCAATTCATTCATGCGCTTTATTATAAATTATTCTATATGTGTATATATTTTTAATGTAAGAAATTGTAATTAACTACTAAAATGTAAAAATTAATAATACATTAAAACATTCATATTTATTATTAGAATTTAAAAACAACTTTTAGTAAATTACTTAATTATTACTTAAAGTCAAAAATATAAAAATCACTGTAATCCATTTAATTCGTAAATAACTATTTTATATTTTAATTATATTTTAGTCCGTTTATTCTTTTATTCTATAACTTTAATAACAACTATAATCTATGAAAAAGTATTTTAAACATATATATTATACATTAATATATATATAATATATTATTAATTCAATATTTATGTATTAATAAATATTTTGGATAAATCTCTTCATTAGCTAGTCTTTGGTCTGAAGGTAATTATTTTTTTATTTATTAATTTTTAAAATTTATTTTACTTAAAAATTTATCACACTTCACATAAATTTGCTATTATTCCTAAGCATAATAATAATAATTATTATCACAGTTTCGTAAATGTTTAGCTTATTTTGTCTTTGGCAAAATTAAGCTTATGGATTTGAGATGTCCATCTGTCCGTCCCCCCCCCTCCCCGATATATGGAAGGAACCTATAGTTGGCCCAATTTAATGCCACTTAAATAGTGTATTAAATTGTCCAAATGTCTTTATTAATAAAGGGAAAGTTGTTTAAATAGAGTTTTTAATTGACAAAGTTGGACATTATTGGCTAATATACAATATACTCTTTATTAACAAAGGGGAACTTGCAAAAATAAATTTAAAGTATTTATTAAATAAAAAAAAACATTAGATAAAAATAATAGTGCCAAATATATAATTTTTATATTTTAATTATAAATTTTAAAATATTAATATTTATGAAAATTTTTCGAATAATATTTAATAATTAATATTTAATTTATTGCATTAATAAAATAAATAAAATAAATTACAGAAAATTTATTAATATTAAAAATATGTAAATATTTAAATAATAAAAACATTTTTAAAAATATAGATTCTTTAAGCATCGAAAGAACACCTGTGAGTAAATTTTATATAATTTGATATTTAAAATTTAAAATTTATTTTATATTAATTTATCTAAATTTGTATATAATTTAATGACATATGTAATTACATAATTTGATTTAGATTGCAATAAATATTTCAGATTTAAAAACATAAAAATTTTAAATTCTTTGTACTATTTATGAAATCAAACCAAATTTTAAATGAATCATAATTTTTGTAAATTGTAATCATTATTTTACATGCAATTTATACTCGATTTAATTTAAATAAAGATATTTAAGAAATTATTAAAATGATTAAATAAACGACTGATAACTATTTTTTTTCGCATTGTTCTCTCTCTCTCTCTCTCTCTTCTCTCTCTCTCCTCTCTCTCTCTCTCCCTCCCTCTCCCTCTCCGACAAATTTAAAAAAGTAACCTATATATAGAATAAGTCAAACAATAGCGTCTGTTTAAACAAATTATTTTATTTTATAACATTATTCAAATATTGACATTAATTTTTAATACTAAAAATTCTTTTCATTATCGATATTAATATTAGTTAAAACCAATGGTCGTGTGACTCGCTTTAACGATGCCTATTCAACGACTTGACAAACTTCGGCGGTCTGTCATGAAAAACGATAACCACAATCAGCCAATCACCGCAAACGCATTATTGCCGCCAAACCTGAGCATCAAATCTGCGGGCAGTCATCTCTACCGCATCGGTCTCTCTCACTATCCGTTCGCCGACGAAACGCGAAACAGTTTCTTCTCTCCACTCGTAATCTTCATCTCAACCGCAGCTTTAACTATCAAAGTATTACTTTCTCTCGTATTGATTGTCGAAGATGAGAGCACTGACACCAAAATCTTCGTCATCACCGGTGACTTTCCCCACTTCTTCGGAGTGCGTCTCCACTACAACATCCAAATGATACAGTCGTTTATCATAACATTGGGCGCACAACTCATTCACTATCGAAACTATCGGCGCTCTATTCGTCCCAATTATCTGCGACTGTTCTCAATGATCGCCGGTTTGGTCACTCCCGAAGCGATCGGTTTGAGTGATATGCGCCAAACGCGTCAAATGTTAAGTCAGGCGCGATCGATGTTTCGCATCACAAACTTCTCGCAGACAGCCATCACTCCGTTCGCCGCGTTTATGGTCTCGTTTGTGCCCCTAAGCCTCAACTCCACGTCTTTACTGATGGCCCTCCTGTTCGCCCTTCCCTGGAGTCTTATATTCATGATAGTCTGCTACCATCTCGTTAACGTTCTTCTCTGGCAATTGGTCTACTTTTACCTGATTTGCTATTATCTAAATATCAAACTGAAACAGATTAACGACCATATAAGACGGATAACCACAGATAAGTGGAGTCGCGCTACGAATCGGACATTTCGGTTAATAAACATAACTCTCACTGCCATCCACTCAGAGATAGTCGCCTACAACCAAAACTATTGGGCCAATTATTTGTGCATATTTTTATCGATGCTCGTGTCAGTCATTAATTTGCTCGCATATAAGATTTTGTTTGGCAATTTAAAACCACTGGTGGTTCTGGTTCTGGTCTATTACGCCACTCTTGTGTTGATGTGTGTCTTGTTTGCACTCAATTCGGCGTCTTTGGTGTCACTCGAGGCCAACCTATCGCACCGATTGCTGTATAAGTTAGTGCTGTTCGGCTACAATTCGAAAATTGTAATAAACAATCGAATTAAGGTATGATTAGAGTTAGGATGACTTTTATAATAATTATAAAACAATTTTTGTCGAATAAAAGTTATTGAATTCGGTGGAGAAAACGGCGGAACAAACGGTTGGCTTCTATTGTGCGACTTTGTTTAAAATAAACTATTTTCAATTTTACCAGGTTTTTGAAATTCTTTAATAGTATTATCAGAGTTTATAAATGTTGGACAATATAAGTTTTAGGTATTATTTGAGGTAAAATATAAATATATATACTTTTTTTTTGTTTCTGAAGATTATCACACTAATGGTGGCGTTTTTTATTAAATTGATCGAAGTTTCACACGACTAACACTTTGTAGCGAATATTTTAATAAAATTTATTTTACTTAACTTGTAAATGATTACCAATTAAAAATTCTTGTTTATTATTTGCTTTGAATCTATTTTTTTTAAACAAGTAAAACACGCGAACATTGTTGAGTTTACTTTAGCTGAATATAAAATCATGTTTATATTGAATATATTAATTATATTCACGAGCGCTCGCCATCGCAATAATAGGGTATAACTAAATAATGACAGAAAATTTTTGAATAACGTTTTCTGATATGTTTAAAGCGTTAACAACTATTTCCGTTACTAAGGATTGAAAAACTTTATACATTTATGTCAAATATCAAGAATTTTATATAATCGAAATAATAATGACAGTGATATTATTTAGTTTTCTAACATTTCTTATTGGTATTAATGGTATTTTATTTAAAATTTTTGTAAAATATTATTATCAATTAATATAAGAACTCTACAACTTATAAAAATTTAAAATCAATTTAGTGGTCGAAGTTCAACACTCTATAGATAGTGTTAACGTATGCCATCAAAAGGATCTCGAAATTCAGTGCGCGTAAATGTTTACGAACAGAAGTTATTACATGAGTATAAAATCATCGTTAATGGTTACGAATTTAGTGTCAGTATTGCGAACAATGAATTGAAATTTGGTGATTCAGTAAAAATTGATATCAAATTAATGGTATCTGTTTTTGTTGGAGAAACAGCGATTAAGACGCCGCCAATCAAAACCAATGACTGTCGTTCGCAGGTATGCTTTGACTCAATCAAATGATTAGTTGGTTTTTGTTTTTAAATCTAAATTAACGTAAATTAGGAGAAAGCCGATCGATTTAATTGCACTAAAAATATATACCACATAAGAAGCGATACATTTCAAAATTTTACGACTAAACTTTCCAACGAATTTGCCGCACAATGACTTCATCTGGTATTATCCAAACAGTTATAGCAAGTCAGACAACGTGAATCGCTTCTGGATTGTAGAAAGAGATAATAGTTTTGCTGAGAGAAAATTATGGTACACTAAGTTTGAGGCGGTATTAATTTTTTAGAAAATTTTTTAAAATCAAAATTTCGCATTAAATTTGTATACATTATTATTGATTAGGGTATATCAAAGAATTACGATAATAATGTAATGCCACTCTACAAAAATAACAGTGAAAAAGCACCAATTTTTTGCGCCAAATCGATCCGAAGTTACGCATAACCGGAATCATTTCGTTGGACGCCATAAATCCGTCGGCGATTATTTTCTTTTACCGAAATCGACTCGACGAATACTGTATTACTGAAGAAAGTACTCTTCATCGCAATGTAAATCTATTATCTTTGTTAAAATATTTTATTAAGTAATTTATTGTAATTAATTTGAGTGCACTGTTGAGAATTTACGGCCAGTGTTTGAATCGTGCGGTGAAAAGAAAATTACAAAGTTTTCTCAAACAACTGTCACCGCAGAAAGCATTGATTCTACAGAAAAATTCTACGATTGGTTAACAATTATAGTTATATTCGTAATCATAGCTGTGTTAATAGTGTTCATTATTTTAACTTTAATTTTTGTCTACGTTTCAAACAGAGTAAGCAATTTTTAAATTATCTAATTTTTATTGACTGAAAATATGCATTTTTAATATTAAAATTTATTTATTTAGAAAATACAAATGTCTATGCATTTTAACAGATATCTCTACGAAAATCAAGTGAATATTTAATTGATAAAAATTATTAACTAATGATAAATTTTATAAAAATATTATAGACTAGTATAAGCGAACCATCTTTAGATACTGCAAACAGTACATCTGAAAAGAGTGAGACGCTGTCGACCATGGACTCAATGAGACCCACAGAATTTCTCGTCAATAAAAATAAATTGTCTAAAAAATAACCAAATTACTACTTTTGTATTTTCATTTATGTTTATTAAATATGTTTGCTATCTCTTTAAAAATAGATACTTTTTCTACATTTAAATCTTATGCTTGAATTTATTAATTCATCTTTAATTAATTGCAATAATAATTAAACAAAACATAATTATAAAGATTAATAATTATGGATAATTATTAAAATTTTATAGAGATAATTAAAAATTAATTTATTGCTTTAAAAATAATAAATAATAGGTTTATTTACTTTATATAATAATTTATATTATAAACTTATTGTTAAAAAATAGTTTACGGCTATATATAAAAATTATATACATCTAGATTTTATAGATTTTTGTGTGTTATAAATAATAAATATTTTTAAAAATCATTAATCATAAAAAATATATTTATATTTAAGGAACGTAGAAAAAACTTATATGGTTTCATACAGTAACGATGCCGTTAGATATACGAGATAAGCCACGCCAGTCTTTCAAAGCCCACAATCAGCCAATCAATGCGAACGCATTATTACCGCCAAACCTGACCATCAAATCTGCGGGCAGTCATCTCTACCGCATCGGTCTCTCTCACTATCCGTTCGC
>JAQIYA010001831.1:0-11422 GCA_034699355.1 Microtritia minima
CCGAAGAGTTAAAATTGCGTTCATTGCTAATTAACAATAATTTAATAATCAAACAAATTAAAAATGTTTAATTATAAACATCTTTTCAATACTAAACACAACCATTAAATTAGTTAACAATTAAAAAAGATCAGATCATACAAACTAAAGACCGCGTGACAAATCATACAAACTGCATCTTAAACTTAATCTTGAAAAGGCATAACACTTGAAATATTAATTCTTTCTAGGAATATGTCCTTACTATTGACAAAATGCGCACATGACTTATAAATATTTTTAATTTTGCTATAATCGATCCATAAGTTATACTAATACGTGCGCTGAATAACCTTTGCTATTATTGAATATTTGCTATAATCGATTCTGCTATAATCGAGTACGTTTAACATTATAACCCCCATAGAGTCAATCCGTGCTATTAGAAACCGTTGCCATAATCGAAATTTGCTATTATCCGGTCTGCTATAATCGAGTATCTACTGTATATACATTTTCAAAAATCACGAGATTATCTCGCAAAGGATTAACTATTTACAGTAATTATAAATTTTCAATTTGGGTTTTTGCATTCTTTGATCACATAGAAGTGCTTAAACAAATAGAACAGTATTTTTGTTAATCCAATAATTATAAACTATTGTCTAATACTTTAAAAATTATATAATTTTAAGTTTTACAGCGGATTGGATTTGAGATGTCTGTCTGTCCGACATTTCCCTCTCACAGATTCGGGTCAATTTAATGGCCGTTCATATTTATTTATATATATTATTTATACGATGCATTTAAGAATAGATAATTTAATTAAAAGTATTGACATTTATATTCATCATATTTCAAAGATTTTGAAACTAACAATTAGGAATTTGTGCAAATTTGATTACCAATACCTTTTGACAACAATTCATATGTTGACTCTAACCGTGAAGACTAGAGTCTGAAAGAAGGTAAACAAATTTCTGAATTTGCAATTAATTCTATTAAAGAATGACTGATTTTTATTTTTAACATTTAAAACATTTAACATTTAATTCAATAAAACATTTAAAATTTTTTATTAATTTACTATTAAGCCGATTGAAGATTATATTTAACCCTAAAGCTAATTTTTCAATAATTTGTTTTACGATAACTATTTATTGATTAATAACATTTTTATTTATCAGAAAAAAATTATTTTCTAAATGTTTAATTAAAACTCCATTATTAATAATTAAACTATAAAATTTTAATTTAAATAAATAATATCAAAATAAAGCGTACTTAAATGCAAATATATTATTCGCAGGTATTTTTATATAAAATCAAATGAGCTCACATCTGATACATTAAATACAATTTTATAAAGAAAATAATCACTTTGTTAGTCATTTTCAAGATTGTTATTAAGCAAGTAATCAATAAAAATATTCTGTGCATATTATTAAAATAATCATTAAAAATATAGTACTTATAAAATTGTAAATCAGCTGACATTTGGCATATTTATAATAAAAGAGATTAAAAATCAGTTCTTTTTTGTTAATCAAAATTCCTAATTTGCTTTTCTGGATCAAAACAAATTATAAATATTAAGGCTGTCATATTAACCATTGAGGTTTATTACTGCTCGTCGAGAATAATAAATAACTTATAAGATAAGTTAGCAAAAGCTGTTATGAGCGTCGCTGTACTTCGACATGCATTCAAGCCTAATGCAGCCCACATTCAATGGTTATCTCATAAAACAAAATTTTTGTGATGTACAGTACATTTGTCAAAGTTTCCTCCAATTATAAGTGAAGGGCTTAATGAGTTAACAATTATATGAATAGTGCTGAAAAATATAATAAAAATATAAATTCAAAATTTAATATTATTTTAATATCTTCTGTATAATTTTATTTTTATCAAATTTTGGTTTTACAAGTTATAACGTTTGTTATTAATGTTTATTCTTATAAACTTTTCTCTTTGCATGAATAATTGGTAGTGATGAGCATGGCTTCAGTCTGAGCCAAGGCTAGCCTAATATTATATTAATTATTAAATCAGTTATAATAATTTTATTTTATTACAAGATCTCTTCCCGGGCATAGGCTCGTAAATATAAAATAAAGGTTAACCAAGGATGTCATTGTCAACTTAAAGGTAACCCAAAAGTAACACAAATAACACGTATTATTTGAATGTAATAAAGCGCTCATTTCAAAATGTTTGTGTTCTAACATTCAGATTTAACTGATTATTTAATTAACAATAATAAAATCAGTGAATGGTGTCAATTGATAGGTTTATTACCAATTAGACAAATATTTGGAATTTGTAATGAACTTAACTTTCAAACTAATAAAAAGTAGCGATTTGTTCTGGTGGTAGACGTAAAAAAACTTAAAGTCTTTTATCGATGAATTTTTATAACGTTGTGAAATGAAATTGCAAAATAAAGATTTATTTTTATCATTTATTAATGATTGCCTTAAATTTTACATTTCAAAGATTACAGAATTCAAAAATTACAGTATAATCAAGTTATAAAGATATTTAACATTTTAAGTGTTCGGATTGCTCACCATTAGCAGTAATGCAATCGTAAAGTCTTGATTCATTTCAAATTTAATATAAAACACAAAGAATTTGTTAACATTGAAATCAAAACAAAAACATGTGAGAGTATAAACTGTAAGGAAGCGGTCATTATAAAAGTATTGGTCACTCGGATAAGTCGGCATAGCCTGTGCTAATCTATTTATGGTTAATGCTGTATATTTAGTTAAATTATTAAATAATTAACACAGAATTTAATTATAATACTTTTATTTTATGGAATACAAATTATAATAATAAAATGATTAGAGAATTGAAAGAGAAATCAGACCAAAATGAAGTGAAATATATCGAGCTTTTATATTATCAATATTATGTAAATGAAATTATTGTCTCACAAAACAGTGTGAGAAAGATATTCAGAATAATTAATGTAATTAATGTAATCAATGTAAACATTTCACAGCAATCGATTATCTAAGTATAAACAATATATAAAACATTTCATAAGAAAATCATTAAGCATAACATTTAGTAAACAGTTGTTGCAATTTTAAAAACAAGATTATGTCACTTATAATAGATCGATGGATTTTGAATAAGTTTTTGGAACAAAGAGAACGAAGTGGTATTATAGGGGGTGAGGGGTTCATGAGTTATAAACTATCGAAATGCCAGTTTTTTAAAACGGGCTGAAACGCTAATATTTTATATAATTCTCAAAAAAAAATTCATTTTAGATCATTCTTGTCTTATAATTTTTGTACGAATTGAGATCATTTGATTCCAGAATTATCATATATTTAACAAAATTAAATTTAATAATTATAAAATAAAAGATTTGAAAAAACTTTAGAATATATTTTCTCATTGAAACAAAAAACTCATAAAACAATTAAACAGAAGATTATGAACATAAAACATCGCTTAAAGCTTAAATAAAAACTTAATAATTGAAGCTCGAACTCCGACTAAAGCCGTGATAAATCGTTAACACAAACAACAGTAGTGTTTACAGAGTTTAGTACTTATCAAACTTTTGTTTTATTAGTACCAGCTTTTGTGCTTAAATTAGTTTTGTGTAATATGTTATCAAATTATTATAAACAACTATTCGACCAAAGTATAGCTAAATTATTTATGTTAAGTGAAGTGATTTAGAGAATATGATGTAAATCTTAAAGTATGATTAGTGTTAATTGCAAATAAGGCAAACTTCAAGTGCTGACAATTGTAAGCAAAAATTGATTTAAGTATAATAATAATTTGGTATAATAACATAGGCTATTATTAAGATTTACATTTTAAAATTGGTTTAAATTTTTAAAATATAATATTTAAGCAATAATATTTAAATTTTAAGATTTAATATTTGAAGCGAGAGTAGTGTAATAGTTAAACGCGTAGGCCTACGCGCGATCGAACCTCACCGCTGCCAACATTCTGTGCTAGCAATGAGTTGACCACCTGTTCAGGAAAGTCGGCCCATAGAGTTGCCCACAATGACGCTTCGGTAAAACACTGTCTGCAATGGCGGGCCAATGCATTGCTCTAATAGGAAGTTGTAACGGAATATGGTTTTATTCAACTTTTCACTCTACACTTCAGTATTAAATTTACAATTCATAAAAGTAATCAAAATTAAATCAAAAAATTTAAATACAGTTTATCTTCGATATAGGCATATATGTATGTATATTCGGAAATATCGAAAATTGTTTCCTAAATTGAAACTTTGACTAAATCTGAACTACAATTAACATTATTATTCTGTAGTTTACAAAATACATAACGCTTAAAATTCATGAATATGTATATTAATAATTGAAAATTAATTAAGTTTAACGTCATTCCATTGACATTTCATGAACAAACAAGGTTTACTAAATTTTTGTCAACATCCGGATGTCAAATCTTATTTTTGAAAGTTTAGTTTTAGATGAAACACAACTTTCAAATTCTTTAATTATTGTTTCTCTATTTTTTACTTTTAGAGATATTTGACATATCATTTATCTCACTTTTAAAAGCTTCATAAATATCTTTAAATGATATTTTTTGATCAATCAATTGAATAATTTTATCTTTAGTTTCTAAAGATATAGACAATCTTTTTCTTTTAGTTGACATTTTTCATTCAAACAACTTAACACTATGAAAACTATTTTAACATTAACTCTTCAAACTTTAAAATGCATAAAAACGTTATTTAATGCATAAATATTAAATAGTTTACACGCAATACATTCAGTTCTATATTTGGCAAAGTAATCAAATAATTAACTAAACGAGTCTAAAATAGAGTTTGTGTCGGTCAGCATAAAGTAAAATAGTTTTACTTATATCAACTGCTTTTCCAAGAAATATTTGCCAAAATCGAAATAGTTCTATCGTAGTTATAAGACAATTATGTTGCCTAAAATGAAATATTTCCTGAATAGAAGTTCACTAAATCAGAATTTCTTAGCATTACATAGATTGTCAATTTTTGAAATAAATTCTGTTGACTAAATTGAAGAATTAACTAACACTGTAAGTCCGAGATGCCTAAACAGGGGACATAGTGTAATAAATTATTGATAATTTTAATTATTTTGAAACAAGAGAATGATACTTATTTCCAAAATTATTTTATTCTGTTTAGTAATTTTTAATTTAATTATTATTCTATTCTATTAAATTATTTTTTAGGTTTACGAACACATAGTACTATGAGAGCAAAAAGAAAGTAAAACAGGTTTTAAATAAATCGCTGAAAACATAATGACGAGGGATTGTGTTAGAATTGTTATACAGCAGTGTCCTAACATTAAGAATGACTTATTTGAATCACGAAACTCGTTTAGGATTATAAGCTTTTTATTTCATGGGTTTCACAGTAAATTAAATTTCATATGCGTTACATTGCAAATATTAAAGCTATTATTCCTAATCGAGTTTCATAATTCAAATAAAGCCATTTTTATTGTTTGGATATTATTGTATAACAATTTTAACGCAATCCCTTAAAATTCTGATGTTTTCAGCGCTTTATTGAAATCCTGTTTTTACTTTTTTTTTTTGGTTTAATAGTACATATAATGTACAATCTTTTTATACAAACTACAATTATTCTGTGTTGCAAATCTAGTTGTAATGCCATGAGTGGCTATAAATAATTTAATATTTAATTTTAAATATTTTAAAGAAAGTTTTACCAAATAATTTTTGATTGAATGAAGTAAATATTATCTTTATTATGTCAGTTACGATGTTATTGTTATCAATAATATATGAAAATATAGAGTATTGAATATGCATTTTAAATGTAAAGTAGATTTATTAGTATAAATATTTAAACCATTGAATCAAAATGTATGAGAAAATATAAATTGAAAAAATTGCATTATTCTTCATTATAAATATTATTTAAAAAATAAAAAACGTTAAACAAAAAAAAAATAATAAAAATCTTAGAATAGAGTTTTTCGTTACTCTATAAGCTAAAGCATGTTTAGATAATGGATTTATAATTCATAAAAAATATTTAGATGTGATGTCATCAATCATTGAAGTATTTCCAAACACACAATTGTTACAATAATATTGTTGCAACAAATTCTAATAATAATCATTTATTTTATTTAATTATTAGAACTTTATTTATGCTCTTTGGCTTAGAAATTCACATTCTAATTATAACTATAATTAATAAAATTAATTAAACTTCGACGCGTAAAACATACTTTTATGATCATTAATTGTCTACCAATTCTAAGATTAACTTTAATTAAAGATATTTTTGTACTACTATTCAACTTATTAAACAAATCAATATTAGCAGACAATATTTGTTTTGTTCATTTTATTTTAACAATTTTAATAATATAAATCTAATGATTAAGAATCGGTCACTTATTTTAGATTTTATTACTTGAAATTAATTTATGATTAAATAATAAAGCGTTGGATATTAAAAAATCCATAGTAATTTTGAAAGTAATTGGTAGAAAAATAGTCAGCTTTAAATAGATTTTGTTTATTTAAAATTGTTTAGTGATTATTACTATATAAATAAACGAAAACAAAATAAATTTAAGTTTAATTTTAACTGTGGTGTCGACGTTTAAAGAGTTACAGACCAGACAAATGATTGGGCGGTTTACTTGAATTGAACAAAGATCAAGCCTTCTTTCAAAGTGCATATTCATAGGGTTTTACATAATCAACGGATCAAACATATCTGCTAAATATTTAAAAATACTTTTTATAAGTAGTTTAAAGATGTGTATACATAAAAATTGCTCGAGTAATTGTCAAGTAATGGTCAAGTAATTGAAAAATGTCAACCTTAAAAATTATTGATCAGATAAAACTCAATTTGATAACTATTTTGATTTTTGTCGAACTATTTAATGCTTATTATTCACAAAAAATGACATCGGTTTTGAAAGGCCAAGAATCAAAATTTGACCAAAATGTTAAACAGAAATGTTAAAATTTACTGCTGAACAAGAAAAATATTAAAGTGGATTCATTTTTACTTATCATCTAATGGAAGATATCGAAGCACCGGAGAAACAATTGAATGAGAGCTAGTTGTGAACACTAGCAAACATAAAGAACATGGCATCGACTGGTATCGAAACTACGGTCTCTCAGTGATGTACAGCTTAAACTGACACATTAAAAATCTGTGCTACTCTTATCGAATTAACTTAAATAAATAACTCTTAATTTATAAATTTTGAATTAATTTTTAATTAAAAATATCTAATTATAAAATTAAAATTACTATGCATTTTATGTCAAATTTTATGTCAGATAAAGGACAGATTTTATTAAAAAATTGTGAATATTTTAATTTTATTATTTATAGAATTTTCTTAGATTTTATTATTTCTTAGGATTAACTCAAAGTAAAAGTTTGAAGTTGACAAATACTCACTCAAACAAATATACAAGATTTCAAAGCGTTTTAACAGTATTCAAGTGCTATCAGTGAAACTTCATTTGGAAATAAGCAACTGATCGTTGTTTTAGAAAGACCTAATTCAACAACTTTTCCAAAGTTTGGACGATTGCGAAAGAATGACATTAGTATGCAATTGAAACGATGGCTAAGTTGTTAAGATTACCGAACCATTAAGTAAAATAGCATAGAATTATATCGAGATTTGTGACCAAAGAAATAACTTATGAAGAGATTGTGAAAATAAGATCATTTTTCAGATCTGATTACAGGCAACTTCTCAGTAAAGAATTGAGAATTTGTTTTTCGTTTTCAAATGCAGAATGAGTTTACATGTCATTGCATTTTAATGAGCACTAGTTATGCTAAAGTAGTGGCACGAAAATTCAATCAGAAGATGCACTCAGAAATCTTATTGACAGAATTAGTCCATCAATAGCTAAGCATATTTTTGTTGACATAAAGTTGATTAACTTTATGCCTATTAAGCTGAAGGAAACCATTTTGAGTTTAAAGAAAGTGGATTATAGTGTAGTTTCTATCAGAATATAAATGAATAGGAATTCTAAAAATGTCACCAAAAAAGGTTGAAACTCATTGAAATCGTTTGCCATCGAATTGGAGTGCATACAAAAAATTAGGCATTAATAATGTTTGTGAATTGTTTGGGAAAATAATAGAATAAGTTAAACGGTTATGACTAACTTTTTAAAAATTACCAGTTATCGCAATCAGCATCACTTGATTAAAATTTCTAAGTGAAAACATCATTCAATGCGAGTTTAATGCAGCCAACAGTATTTAAATCTCTAAAGCTGTTTAAAATTTGTTCAAAAATGCCACTAAAGATATTTTTTTGATAACCTTTATAATTAATTAAGATATTAATGAATATAATTTTTAGTACTTCGTTAGTAAAAGCTATTAATTTGAATTGCTATTTCAAGCGAAAGTTTGATATGTTTCCATTAAAATGTTACAATTTCAAAATGCTTTTCTTGCTTAAAATGACAAATACTGAGTTTATTTTAAGAAACTAAGAAATATAAAAGTTTTATTTGACATTTCGATATCTTTGAATGTATAGTGAATAAAACATTGTGTGTTTATATAAGCGAAAAAGAGATCAAACAAGATTTTATTCTTAAGAAAATGATACATATCTTAAAAATACTTTAATATAGCATTTAAAATATTAAGATATTAATATAATTAAATAATTTATTTTAATTTGTACAATCAAATCAAATAAAAATAAAATTTACTAATAAAAATTTAATAATTTTATAAAAATATTTTAAACATGAATATAATTTAGTTAAACTGTATTTATTATCTCATTATAAATTGATTCAATATATCTAAATTTTAAAATAATCTATGTGTCAGTTATATTTGAATTTAACTCCTAAAATAAACGTATACGCAGTTAAATGTTCAGATATTTATTTCTTTTCATCTAAATATAAGTATAATTCGCGTTAAATAAATGAATATATTATTTTCTAGCCTTAATTCAAAACATCTTATAAATTTGCTTTACATAAAGCAGAGCATGTCTATAAATCTCGAGCTAAGATTGTCAGGTGTCATCTCTTCATTTCTCTTAACCAACCTCTACAATGACAGATCAGCCCAAAGATCAGATACATTCAAAATGCGTAAATCATTTTTGATATTAAATTAGAGCATCAATTTTAATATTATTTTCAAATAATGGCAATTTACAATTAAATTTGTTAATCATATTAAAATTTGATTAAATTATTTCGAATATTGATTTGCGAGCCATTCAGGGCTTAGTGATGGCGTCATTAAAGGCGTCTTAAGCTGTTTGTTTACGATCAAATAAGTGCCCAAATGCAGAGTGAATTCATCATTTTTTGAGCATAAAATGTCAACTTTAAAAATTTTACTTTCATACATCATTCGGCACTTAAAGTTATCTCAGATTTACTGTCAAGCCTTTATTAAACATCCTTAAAAATAATTGGTTTTATGGAAAATCTTCAAATGCATAAAATATATGATATAGAAATCGCATATTGATATACATAAACCTGGACAGGAATTTGCATGCATTTAAACTTACAACCATAGTCTTATCTTAAAATAGTTATATTAATAAAATATTTTCTGAAATTCAATAAAAGAGCATAAAAGAGCATACATAAAACGTGACACTGCCATCTGATTTTATTTTTGATCTTATTTTTTAGCTTTATTATAGAGTGTAGGCTTAAAAGAATAACTTTTCGGTATCCAACGTGATTGAATAATACAAATTTAATTAATTCAGCAGAACAGCCATGATTACAATATTACGGTATTATATCTATTAACATGAAGACTATTTGTTGTTTGATTAACTTTATTATTAAAATTTAATCAAAGTTTTGCTTAAAATATTCTATAGTTTATAATGAATATTAAATATTTTTATTATAAATTTGAAATAAAGCAACATAACAACAAAATGGATATATTTTCATTTATTAATCTGTATAATTAAAAATATGATTATTGTAGGCAACGCTAACTCATAACTTAACTTAATTTTAACGAAATTTATGATTGAGAACAAGTTATGTGTTTAGTAAAAAGTCAAATAAACATAATTATCATTAACTAAACATATCAATAATGATAAGTCTTAGCTTAAATAAATTATTTAAAATTTAAATGATTGCCATTATTGGTGTTATTTTTAATATATAAACAAACCTATTGTTACTTTTGTATTCATCACTGCATCCTAGTCTGAGGTGAAAATATTATAACCTCATTAATATACTCATAATAATTAAATATTAAAAGACATTAACAACTGACTGATCGTAAACTATTAATATAATAAACTAACAAATTAATAACTTCATCCATATTTTTATGCTGTTCGAGCACATTATTAATATAAAAACTATTTTCACTTACAAACCATTTAATTCATCACTGAATTTGTGTTGTCTTCTATTTACAGACATCACATTTTTTATACGATAAATAAGTAACTGTAAAGTATTACACATGTATTCACATAAACAGAATCGTTATTCACATTCGCAGTGAACCGTTGAGATGAGTTGTTAAATAACACATCACAGACCAGTTTCTGGCCTATATCTGGGCAAATATTTTTTAAAAAGAAATTATATTTCTTAAGCCAAATTGTTTAACTTATAATCAATTTTTGGCCAAATAAATTTTCAAGAATTTTTTTGTTTTTGAATAAAACTAATAGATATGAATTATTTTTCAAATGCTTTGAAACAACTAAAAATATGAAAAATATGAAAAATATGAAAATAATTAATATATCAAAATCACACGTTACTCAATATGGTATTAAGAGTTTGTTTTAAAGGTTTGGTCAAAGGTTAGCGTAAATATGCATTTCATAATTAAAAAGAGATTTTTATTAGTTTTATATAAATAAATTCTAATTTTTATTAAAATATGAAACTGAACTTATTCTCAACACAATTGCGATTAAATATTTAGTAGCAGTTTATCATACGATGTTTGACTTCTACAAAATACTCAGTATATATAAAATATATTCCAGTAACAGGTAGTCTAAAACAGCTTTACAGTAAAATTAAAGTTGACGTCAATAGAAAGTCTTTATAATAAGTTAGTAGAGTTGTGTTGATGTTTAATTTGCTATTTGTGTATAACACAGCTTTAGAGAATATTTGCTTTTAATTTGAATGAAAAGTATAAAATAAATGTTTATCTTATCTTACTTTATATGATGTTATGTTATAAATTATAATTCATACTCTAACATAATTTATTTGAACGCGTTCAGCTTTCCTATTATTATAATTTTGATGAAATAATCTTAAAATCAAAATATGTGTTCCGCAAATAAGTAATTTTATTTTATTTTATTTTAATATTATAATTTTATTGTATTAAATAATAAAGTTTACTATTCAA
>JAQIYA010001832.1:0-11421 GCA_034699355.1 Microtritia minima
TTATCAAAATTTTACAAATATTATTATTTAATTAAAAGAAAGACATATAATTCAAAAAATAAAATATTGATTTTATAAATTTATATTCAATATTTTAATATTGTATTTTAAATTGTATTTTTACAATGACTAATGTTAAACCAAAAATTAATAAATTAAAAATAAAATAAAAATGCTTAATAATAAGAAGCGAAAATGGAGGTAACAAAAAGATGATGTAATAGGAATGAAAAATGATATTAATTGAAATCTTTTATAAAATATAATTCATACAAAATTAAAATTAAATAATTATTTTAAATACTTATTTAAAAACTCTTATACTTCTTACTTAATTTTTTAAAATTCTTGTTAAACCAAACTTCTTCAAAATTTATAACAATAGATATTTTATTGAGTATACCCAATATGACCGCAGAAATAATTTTATTAAGCCGTCCGAAAACGCTCTCACTATTTATAGCATATCTTAACAATAATAGCACACTTTATAAAGAAATTTATCATTATCTGCAATATCGATGATATGAACAATAATTTTGGCGCTGATCCCGAACTCTCTTACAAAAATTTGCTAATACTTAATGTCGAAAGTTGATGAGAACTTTATACAACGATAACTTATCACTAAAAGAAATCCCTTGAAATATTCAATCACGTATCATACAAAAAATATTCCTATATAACAAGCATTTCAATTCAGCGCATGACTTACAGAGGTTCGCATATTTTATTTATTTGAAAGTTAGTCTTTCAAAATAAGAAAAGTACATTCGATATTTTGGTTAAAATGCACTTTAATATAAACTAATAAAATAATTTCAAAAATATTTTTCAAAATTAAATATACGTTTCAATATTACTTAAGAAATAAATATTAATATACTACTAAATAGTATATTAATATAAAAATATTAAAATTGACAGTATTGCATAAAAGATGCCTTAATTATGTTCAATTTATATATTACTTTTAAAATATATTAAATTAAATTATTTTCATATTTAGTTAAAGTTTTTAAAAATTTATTGAAAAATATAAATAAAATTAAATTTTATTTTGAAATATTTTAAAAATTAGTTTTATTTTGTAAAAAATAATTGAAAATATTTAAAATTAATTTTGCATTCATTTATTTTATTCTTAAACTCTTAAAGGAAATTAAAAATTCTGCTCATCTTAATAATCTATATATATAATATTCACATGTGTGTGTGTCTGTACAGCTATAGACTCGGAACTGGCCATACGTACCCCCACATGGCATATGTATTTGTGACCAGCATGGTCTGAAAGGTGCCAAAGGGGGGTCGAGGTGGTCGAGGGCGTGTCCAGTTCGTGAGTACACGATAAAATGGTCAGAAAACATGTCATGTAATAAATCGTTGTACTCAGTTCGTCTTACTGAGTCCGAATGAGGGGGTCTCGGGTTGAAAAGGGTGAAAGGTCAAAGGAGGTGAAAAGTTTTGACCAGAATCAAGGGAATAGAATGCCAAGAGTTGATGGGGTCAAGAGAAGAGGGGGCCAAACGAATAGGGGGGTCAAGGGAAGAGGGGTCAAAAGAATATTGGGTAAAGGGAAAAGGGGGTCATGAGAAATAAGATCAATGGAACATGAGTGTGTGCGGTGTGTGCGGTGTGTGGGGCAGAGTTATCGGGAATATCTAGAAGTATGAGGGAGTATCACGAATGCCCGTTTGTCAAAACGGGCTGAAACACTAAGGAGATATAATATTAAATTTTAAAATAAATTTATTGCTATCTAATATTATTTATAATTTATATATAAAACTTAATAAAATAAATATGTACTCAATTACTATCTAAAATAAGTCAAAGAATTCACGGTATGATTTCTCGAAAGTCATGCGCCGAAGAGAAATGCGTGAATGCATGAGAGTTTTGAAGTTAGTTGTTATACGAATTGCTTAAAAAGAAGCCAAACTGATATATTCAAGGCTTATAAATGAATACAAAAGAAAGTCAGCATAAATGAAATTAACACATCGCGTACGTGATTAGGCCATCGTTTGGCTAAATTATTATTTTTCTTTAATTATCACAAATAAATACATATTTTAATATTAATTTTAACAAAGAAATGAAAGAATTTGAGTAAAATTTTCTATATAGTGTTATAATTTTAAAAATTTAAAGAAATACTTTTAAGATCTACAAACGAATATAAAACATACCTTTAATAAAAGTTTAAAGACAATGTGAAATAAATGATTTATATCTTATAATTGAGCACATATGAAATATATCAATATTGCTGTACTTTTAATTACTATAAAATTTTAAAAATCTCTTTTTAGAAATGCAACTTTTATTTATATTCCATTCCATGACCCATAAATCATAAATTCGTTATCCCATTACAGAAAAATGATTACACTATCTTTAATGTATTACAAAACAATATTTTAAAACTATCACTTAATTTGATTAATTATCTGTTATTAAACATCATCCGATTTATGACGACAAATGTGAATGTTTAATATCTTTAATCAAAAATTTCGGGCTTTTGAACTGTTAATTAGTTTTGTAACATAACATCATAGATGTACTTGAATTGACACGTTGCAGATAAATACAGATAAATACCTTATCAATTATATTTAACTCATTCATTAACTAATTTATATCACAAATATTTTCACAAATTTATTAAAATTTATTAATTTAGAAATTTTTGTTTCTTAATAAAAGTCTCAATAAATTGAATATTTAAAATAAAGTTGAAGTAAAATTTTCTAAACAAATTCTAGTATTTTTTTATTAAAATGTTAATTACAACATCTTTTGTCTATTTATAAATCACGAATTTTATAAAGTCATACATATTAACTTTATTTAATATATACAATATTAATTTCAATACTATTTTTTACTGTGAATTGCATCACAATTCATAAGTCATTTATATTTAAAGTAGAAAATTCAAGGGCAGAGAATTCACATATATATAGTAAGATAGACTGTAGAAGATTATAAATGAGGCCACTCGGCCCACACTAATCAATGACTAATGATTTTTGATTTCATATTAAAAAGTCTACAAAATGTTTAGAATCATAGTAGAAATTATATCATTTAAAATAACTTTATAGATCATACCTGATATACTGATAACTAATTTACATTTATATTTACTAATATTTTAATTTAAATAAGTGAAAACCAATATTAAATGATAAATATTATAAAATAAAGAATAATATAAAATAAATACAAAATTTAGATATACATGAAAAAATTAATAAAAAATGAATGTTTAAGCAATAATTTTACAAACAATAAATTAATAATAATAATATATAAATAATTTTTAAATAGACATAATATTAATTCAAGCATTATTACATAAATCATATATTAGTAATTTCAATAACTAAGTAATTTGAAAATAAACGAATAAGTTTTTATCAATTGCTATTAACATGTGAAGCAAATTCGGTCAAAATCTATTAATGAGAACAAACCATATTTGGTAACAAAGAATAGAATGCTTCTTGCATTTTATGTCAATTATCAACTTAATTATATTTGCAAACTTATTGTATTTTTATCACTTTATGTTCACTTTATAGTATTTTGTTCTGCAAGTTCTAAAATTTCAGGAAATTAAAATTTGGCAAAAGCTAATAATTTTAAATTACATAGACGTTTAAGCAATAAATACGAAAGTTGCGTATGTTTTAATTTGATTTAAGCGTAATACTATTCAATAATTAGGGTTTGAATGTTTCTCATTGTAATTTTTAGCTTATTTTGATGTTGACAAAAGCTAGCTTTTGGTTTTGAGATGTCCGTCAGTCCCCGATGAAGGGAAGGAACCATAAGCGTCATTTAAAAAGAGTTTTAACTTGTCTAAGAAGAGATATAAGTTAAACATTAGAGAATAATATGCTGTTTAGTTTAGCTTAGTTTAGTTAAATGTAGAGTATTGTTGAAATGTATTAATATTAAATTTTATTTTATGTATTGTCTATAGAAAAACGTTAAATTTATTTTTTAAAAATTTATGCTGCGCTTATACATGAAACAATTAATAAAAACTATCAAATTTACTATCAGTATAAGATTTATATGACTCAAAAAATTAAAAATAAGTTTCTAAATAGCTAGAGTTTTGCATGTAATTGCATCCATAGTCATAAAATCGAGCTCAATTAAAACCATTTTGTAACAAGTATTGTAGTTATTCTATTCATCTATCAAATGGCAAACTTGAACATTTGATGCCCTTTTAATTTTCTTGCTTTTAAATAATGAATGAACATTATATTTCATCCAATTTCCACATTTTAATTTCAGTTTTGTTTCAAAAAAGAAATTTTAATCCAAAGATTGTAATTTTTAGTTACATCCATCAGGAATTGCCGCTATTTCTAAGCACTTTTTCATCTCATTTTTAATATGAGAAGTAATGAGAGCGCGTAATGGGAATTCAATATTAAACTTGAATTTTTACACAAAAGCAGATTTTCTTCTAACTTTTTATATTTATTTTTTCATTACATATGTGACTTACTTAATATAAATATAAATATGAAAAATTCATGAATGTAATAAATGGGAGGCGTTTTATTCTTTGATCTTTGAAAAATTTGTTTAATATTAGAATGTAATCGTAGGTATTTTAAGTGCTATAAAAGATAATAATTGTTTTACAAAAGTTTAATGCATGAAATCCATTTAAAGTCTTTATGTAAATTGTATAATTTCAAATTTCGTAATTGCCACTCAATTATAAAAAATTTTAAAAACCTCAAGTTTTCGGCCAAATTGGCTAAACTGATTCAACTGACCGGAAAATAATAAACACTATAAACAATAAATTGTATATTAAATTTAAACATGAATTTTTCGACATTTTCTTTCTATTTATCTTTAGTTAAAGTTCCAGATTTTTCACCACAATTTTAGATCCTTTATTAGTTTTGCATTTTGTAGAAATTAAGGAAAAAAGAAAAGTTAAATGATAATATGATAATATGATATTTGCATTTAAGTAATGCTAATCTTATACTTATACCGTTACATTAGTGAAATAAATGATCAAAATTAACATTAAGAAATGATAAATAAAGCAAAGAGGCTTTTGTTAAAGAAATACATTTTTACTATATAAAAAAAGTTGCAGTCAGTCAACAATAATTTATTAATAGTACTTAAGTAGGTGTTCACTCAACACCTGCTCATAATATTTATTGTTTCCGTGGCAGTCATTATTATCATTAATCTGTCAGTTTTCGGTAAACATGTAAGAAAATTACTAAATGAATGTAAACACAATTAACTTAAACATAATAAGTTTGTAAAAATAAAAATATTTTGATTGTAAAATATAACACAATTCCAATTCTTAATTCTTTTTATAATTATAAGATGTTAATGATTAACAAAAATTATTGTTTGTAAAATTTGTATTTTTAATTTCCAAAAACTAACAGTTGTGATAAAATATATAACTCATAATATATTGCATATGTAATGCAAATGTCAGCTCATTGACAACTTTTTAATGATATATTATTAATTTGTTAATAAGATAGAGTTTTTATGCCATATATGTTTTTTTAAATAATTATAGCTTTAATTAATACTTAACTTTTGTTGAGAATTATTTTGACAATCATATTTTATTATGAAATCCTTTATTTCCTTTATATCCTTAATGTAATTTTAAAATAGAAAATTTTACATTAATGAAGTTTTAATAATTTACTTTTGGAATCTTTGATATACTTTTAAAAATTTATTAGTTTTTTATTAAATGTTTAAAGATTGGATATCAGACTCAAATTCCAGTCTGAGAGTTGGTTTGAAGACTACAACATTCAACTCAGAAATATAGTTGAATTCAGCAAAAAAACAGAGAAAATACTAAACTCATTTCGACTATTCTTTATGCATTAATTGCAAAATACATTGTATTCAAAAAATTGAATAATATTTGATTCATTAGAATAAATTAGATATGTGTTATCGTTTCTTTTTTTAAAATTAATATTTCATTAAAATAAGGAGAAAATATTAGATTAATATTAATAATTGAGAATTATAAATATAAATTATGCCCTTTAAAAATCGTATTTTAAATATTAGAATTCAATTCAATAATAACAATGAGAGTTAAATTTATAAGATAAAAAGTTATATGCAAATGAAATGATTGACATCGAATTGCATGAATATACTAGTTATGCGAATATTGTAACGAATAAGAATTTATGTATAAGAATAATGAAAAAATATTATTTTAAAACTTATCTAATTTTGTTTATTAACAATGATTTAAAGCCATAATCGATTTATTTAAAATATAAGTTTTAAAATATGTGCAAACAACGAAAAAATAACAAAATTTAAAGGAAGTATTTGCATCTATATATTAGTTACAAAAGGATCGAAATCTAAAACTTGTTATAAAATGAGTGCAAAAGCAAGTAGTTCTTCATTAAGAAAGCATTCAAACACTCAAAAAAAGTATAGAAGAAATAAAATTAAATGCCTTTTAAAAAAAGTTAAAAATAAGACGATAAAAGAATTGATGGAAGCAACTGACGAGTGCTGAAACGCTCTCTTTGTAGTCGACATTTATTAATGAAGTACACATTCTAAATCTCTAATCACCCACAACTGGAAATTTGCTTCTAAACATCCACAACATCTTAATGATTACATGTAGTTTTGTTACATTTAATAGTAAACAATATACAATTTAACAAATTAACAATGGTATTATAAATATGTACAATATTAACAGATTGTATATAAGTTATTCAATATGTGCATTATTATATCCGTATAAACAAATTTGAATATGACTTTAATTTAACTTTAAATTTAATGTTTAAAATATGTGAAGACAAAGAAAATTAAATTCACAAAAGTTTGCAGTATTCCATTAATATATGCTTTTATATAATAAGATCTTATACGCAAAAATCCTTAAAAGTTTTAAACAATTATATATTATAAATGGAATAAAAGTAAAATTTTATTAGATAATTATAAAATTATTAAACATTTTAAATATATAGCCAAATTCAAGCTCTAACAGAAGCTGTTCATTGCTTAATGCAACTCAATCTGCGAGTCTATCACGTGGTCATTGCTTAGTAGAACCTAATATTTGCTTATGAATTGTTTAGTGATATTCAATTATTATTATTCTTATTTCTATGTAAAATTTTTAGAATATATTTAGAAAATATTTAGAATATAATAAAATGAAACATTTTTATTTAAAATAAAGTTAATAAAATTGAAATCAACTCAAACACAATGTAAGAAGAAATGAGTCCTAAAATGAGAATTAATTGTATGAAAACGTCGAGAGAGCTTCAAATCAAATCACTCCTGAAAATTGTAAAAATTACGGAAAACATATGGAAACTTATATGTCTAAATAATTAAAAAATTAAATTCTAGGTTCTATTAAGCAATGACCACATGATAGACTTGCAGATCGATTTTATTAAGCAATGAAGAGCGTCTGTTAGAGTTTGAATTGGACTCAATTTTCGTCCCTTATTTTCTTATATAAAATAGTATATTATAAGAAGTAATATTCTTCATAATTGTTTGCAAATTGTTTGGACTACAATTTCAATTTTTAAAAATCATTTTATCAATAAAATACTACTGAATTATTGATAGTTAATCATTTTAATAGTTTATATATTAAATAAAACCCGAAATTATCGAAAACTAATTTAAATTTTATTAGAATAAATTATTTAATTATTGTGCTTTAATACCACTTATTTTAGTTTTTACAAATTATAATCAAATATCAAACGCAATTTAAAATATAAATCAAAACCAAAATATAAAGCAAAAAATTGAATTTTACTAATGAACTAAACAAAAGCTATGAGTTCAATATAACACTATAGAGTACTTTTCAAAGAATACAACAATAGAGTAAGTCTTATGACAACTTGAGTTGCTTTCATATCATATGACGAGCGGCATGAATAAAGGAATATCCAATAATAACTCATAACAATAGTTGATGTTATCAATAGCTGAACGTTACCGTTGCATATCAAGTGCTACTCACTAAAGACGATGATCGCAAAAATTATATTAAATTTTCAAAATTAAATTAAATACTTTTATATACGCATTATTCATATTGTGTTTATTCAATGATTTTTCACAATATATAATCAAAACTGCAAAATAATAATAATGAACAATTAAAAATATTTACAGACAAATAGAACTGTAACAATATTTTATATTATGAACCCATTTTAATATCATATTTATTTAAAGCATATATTCAAGTATTCATGGGTTATGTAAGCGCTCACTTGAATTATGCTTTTATATTTTAATAAAGTCGAACTTAAGTTAAATTATATCTCGTCTTTTGCAACTTAAAAGTCTATTAAAATGCCATTATATTATACTCACTTTGGGATTTTATTCCTAAAGAGTTAAAGACATCTCAAATCCATGAGCTAACTTTGTAAAAGTCAAAATTATCTAAAAACGTATCGACAATTTATGTAAATTCAATATTCGAAAAATTAGAAAAAATTAGACATAAAGTACATTAAAATGCTTCCAAAAAAATAATCTATTAAATATTTACCTCAAATGAAACAGAAAGAAGAATATGAAACAAATTAAGAATACCTCGATTAGCATAACGATAGTAAGAGTGGTAAATACATATTTAGATGGTTAATACATAATAAGATGGTATATAAAATGTGGGTAGAATTTGTGTGCATGTTATTTAAACACTGGCTCCGATCTTGTTTTATATTAATTTAGATTTATTTAAAAATTGGCATTATCTAACCGCTTGCTTAGCTAAAAGTTTATAGTCTTTAGTTGTGCAAAAAATATTGTTATACAGTTTGTTCTCGATTTAGGCAATCCCGATGCAATCCGGATTTAAGCAATTTCTCGATTTTGGCAATACAATTATTTGTAGAAAACATGCCGAAAAATTTATATAAGTAATGCTAAACTTTTAGGATTTAAACAAATTTCTATTTTGGCCACAATTTTTTATTTTCCAAATCAGTTGCCTAAATCGAGAACAAACTGTATATATTTTTATAAAAATTTTAACAATTCTAATCTAATAGCTTACTTATATATTTGGCAGCAATTCTACATATTAATGTATTCTATATTCTGGCCTTAATATTAAATTTACAATACATTTGATTGCAAAAAGTTTAACAAATTGGGTACTAATCTGTGACTTGTCTTCATTATCTCTATCATGGAACGCGAGTATGACAAGTCAATTATATAAAGTGCAATATTCTACAAACAACATTTTAAATTTTATTTTTTTTAATTTAAAAAAAATTAATTTCTAAAGAATCTATAGAGTCAACTAAAATTATTATTAAAAACAAAAATTAATTAATTCCATCAAATAGAGTACATGTAATGTGATGTAACAGATCTGTGACGTCATACGTTATCCCATTACTTCTTAATAGTAACAAATTTTTAAGTAGAGTTTTGGTTATTTTTATTAGGATATTAAAAAAAGAAAAACAAATATATTTCTTATATTTTTAGCTTATTTTGTGTTTGGCAAAAGCAAGCTTATGGATTTGAGATGTCTGGCTGGCTGTCTGTCTGTCTGTCCGTCCGTCCCCCCCCCTCCCGAAGAAGGGAAGGAAACATAAGTGGGCCAAATTTAACTTGTCTTTATTAACAAAGGGAAAAAGTAGGACAGTAAATTAATATATGATATACTCTTTATTAACAAAGGGAAATTTTACTATTGTTAATATAAAATACAACAATGAAGCGCGAACGTAGTGAGCGCTTAAGTAAGTAAGTGAGTGAGAGAGTAAGTAAGTAACATATAAAATAAGCTCATAATAGTGTTCAATCTTGTTTTTAAATTTTTTAGATTTAAAATATCAACATAATAAAAATTATATTATTATTTTCAAATAAATAATTATATTATGATTAAATAATTTTATAAAAATTAAATTCAAGATGATAGGATTTTCAAAAATTAATTGTATTGATAAGTATTTTTAAGAAAATAAAATATAAATATTTAAATATAAGTGACTTTCTCTTTTCTGGTGGATTGTAGACTTAGTTTAACAAATTTATTTTGAAAAAACATATTTAAAGCTATTTTTCTTAATCCGGTTGTTTATTTGGAAACTAAAGTTAAATGTTATTTTATTATTTTTAACGAATACGTTAAGTTTCCTCATATTAAGTTTACTTCGAAGGTTTTTTAAAACTAGAATAGAACAATAATTAGCATACAAATGAGATGATTTTAACAGTCTTTTTTTATTATTCTCTTCTTCTCTTAAGCTCTCAATTCGATATATATAAGATATATATATATTCGATATATATTCTTATATCTTTATATCTTTTAACTTTTTATTTTGTTCACTTCTCACAACAATACTTTCCAATAAGATTTTCTAACAATAGGTTTCAAAAATACTTTACATATTAATCACTAAACTACTGTTACTAATCTAAATTACATATTAATCATTAAATCCAACTTATATGTCATGTTTGATAAATTAAAAGTGTATGTTCACCTTAAATTGAGCCTATATTCCTTTCCTTTGCCAGGAGGAGGACATACGGATTGACAGACAGACAGACGGACATCTCAAATTGATAAGTTTACTTTTATCAGTCAAAATCAGCTAAAAATTAAGTTAAAAAGAAAAATCAATCTCTTTCAGATTTCAGAAGACAGTTGATTATAAAAGGGATGCTAAGAAACAGTTTTCACTTTATCATAAAATAATATTGTTTAAAATAAATATTGTTAAAACAATATAGTAATTATAAAGATAACTGCCTTTCTTTCTTCTTTGGCGGAGAGGTCAGGGGTGACACTCGATTATGCGTGAAAGGATATACTTTTTATTTCTCATATAGATTTTTAAACCTCAAATATTATTACTTTCACGGAAAATTATAAATATATTATAAGTTAGCTGTAAAATCTTCATACAGTTTATATCATAATGAAAAAAATTGAAGAAATGAATTAAACTTAATGATATTGAATATCTAAAAATAGTAACGTTTTATTATTTCATATATTGAACGACGCGTGACTCTTACAGTTTGGTAACCAAAAGAATGTTTATATAATTTAAATGATATCATTATTTACTCGATTGTATTTACTTTTGCCAAATTATTTTTATTTACAAACTTGGAATACAAGTTTCATTACTCTTCGACTTTAATTTAAAAATCAATTATTTTACTCTTTTATTTGATCAGAAGTTTATTAGAATTTTTATTGCTTTTTATACATTATTAATTCTAAAATTAAATTTATATAAACAACTAAAAAGATACTCTTAAAGCAGAACATATCATAATATATTAAGTTAATATAAGTTACATAACTTAAAT
>JAQIYA010001833.1:0-11420 GCA_034699355.1 Microtritia minima
GGGAGAGGAGAGGGAAAGGGAGAGGGAGGGAGAAAATTAAATTAAAATTATATTTATGAAAAGAAAAATTATATTAAAGTGGCGAAGCCTTGAGAGAATGTCCATTTACAGTTTAAATGAATTAAGTAATATATTGACTATAGTAAAATACAAATATTTGTGAATACAAATCACGATAAAGGTTAATACAAAACTTTTCCAAAGTTCATCTTATACTTGAGTCCGTCTTACCTGTTTTAACATTTGTCTTTTAATACGATTTTTATGTTTCGGATTATAATCCTTTTTATACATAAGAACTTAGTGTATTACAGACTTTCAAACTTTATCGTTATAATGTATGAGTAAGTCTGAGATTAAATTTTTTAGATTTTTATTACTGTTACTGTATTAACAAAATTTACTGATTTAACTGCTGATCTATAAAAAAATTCCTGTCAAATGAATAAAAGGGTTTGTTTGAATTTGAAGTTGAAATTGTTGAAAATAATGCCAAATGAAGTTAATTCTTATAACAATAAATCTTATTTAAAATATTTTATCAATGTTTTGATGTTTTAAAAATGATGATTAATACAAGTGACTAATAGCTGTGCAAATGTAGAACAGGAGAGGGCGGTGTGTGTGGGAGAGAGTGATGCGTGTCTGCGATGATGCGATGCGTCGATCACCTGATCACTGATAGGCAGTCTCGCAATCACTGGCAATCGCTTATTGTCTATCGATAACCGCTTTCGCTAACAGATGAGCTAAACGTGCCTTCAATTAGTTGTTTAACTTGTTTAAAGTGATCAAAAGTGCACCAAATTGTGTCCGAAATGGTGTTGGACTCGAAGTTTATGCTGAATAATCAGTTAAAAGGATTCGAAAACTATAAGGTTTGACACAAATGAGGCAATTGTTGAGACGTGAATGTAACGAATGTAATGAATTGAATTGCAGTACAGCTCACTGGACACGAGTCCGCTCAGCAATTATGTGATGCACCCGTTTTGGGACCAAGCGGTCAAAGTAAGTGTATGACTGGCATGACTATCGCGACTAACGCTGTCCTCACAGGTAGTGCCGCAATGGATGGCCCCAAACGTGCTAACCTTTAGCGGCTTTTTGCTCACTGTTGTCAATTGTGTTTTGTTGACTTACTTCGACCCCTACTTCTGCTCCTCAAGCGATTCGATCAAAAATTGTCCCTCAATTCCTCAGTGGGTTTGGATGGCGTGCGCCATAAATCACTTTCTGGCGCACACGTTGGACGGCATCGACGGAAAGCACGCGCGCCGCACGAAGTCGAGCGGACCGTTGGGCGAACTCATGGATCACGGACTCGACAGTTGGACCGCTCTCTTCATTCCCTTCTGTATATATTCAATCTTCGGTCGCGCCGACTATAGTGAAAGTCCAATGAGAATGTTATTCATTTTTTGGACTGTATTTTTAACATTTTATTTATCCCATTGGGAGAAGTATAACACTGGCATTTTATATTTGCCGTGGAGTTACGACGCCTCACAAATCGCTCTCTTTTTTATGTATGTTATCACGTATTTTAAGTCTTATAAATATTGGAAATTTATGGTACCATTACTGAACATATCGAGTGGACAACTCTTCGAATTACTTTCTTACTGTAAGTTTTGGCTGTCATTAGCAATTAATAAATTTTAAATTTATTTATTTATATTAAACGTTTATTATAGTCGGAAGTTTTGGTATCTCAGCGCCGATCACTATATACAACGTGTTCACGTGTCAAAATAGAAAGCATTCAACATTTTGGGAATCATTTCGACCACTCGTACCATTGCTGGTGCTTTTTGTCATAACCACAGGTTGGGCCGCGTTTTCTCCTTCAAATATTATCGATATCGATCCGCGAGGTTTTTATATTATGGTTGGAACTATTTTTTCAAACATAGCTGTATGTTTTCATTTAATCATTATACAAATGATAATATTAGAGAATAAATTTATAATTTTAATTTGGTGACAATATTGCAATATTAAGTCGCATTCACTAGACAGAGGTGTGCGCGCTCTGGAGGTCTGGTGGGGATAGTCTAGCAGGAGAGCCAAAAAATCTATGTGAGGTTAAAACTCATCGAATTTGTGAGACAATTTTTTGGGATTAGACAATTAGACAAAAAAACCTCAACATATCTACAATGAATTTTTTCCAAAAATTCTGGGGGTATATCCCCTGCCCATACCCCCACTTGCACACCCCTGACTAGATATGTGTCATCGAAATGTATGCAATGGTATCGCTAGCGTTGTTTCCCGTATAGAAATCAAGTTAACATTGCATGCAACGGTATTTTATGGACCTATGAAAGACATTGTTTTCAATTTTATTCAATTTTATTGAGTTGTCAGTTGATTTCTTATTATGGTAAGAGACCAAATCAATAGTTATTTCATTAATGTATTCACTCTTTTTATTTACTCATAATTCAATAATTAAACTTTAATTAAAATAACATTTTGGTCATTAAAAACTTCGACTAATATGAATTGGATATGATTAACTTTTTCACTGTAAAATGTTTTGATACAATTGTCTTTATAAGGCAATACTAAGTCATTGTTACTGAATTGAAAATTTATTCAAAATTAAATGCAATGCTATTTATTCTAAATAGCATTGCATTTAAGAGGTGCAATTTATTACCTCTAAATAATTTGAAGGTAATAAATGGCACCTCTTTTCCTAAAAACGAGATAACATTGCGTGCAATATTACAATTACGGTTCACATGTATTTATTGAATTTATCAAGAATTAGAATTTTCTGTGTTATGCGAGTGTTTTCAGTTTATAATGTGTGCTCAAATTGTATTATAAAAGTATTATTTGATGTGCTTTAACAATATTTTTGATTATCATTTTAACAAAACCTTATTACTAATATACTTAAAACAATCATTTGTTTTTAATGTTTAACACAAAACACTTGTTTGCAATAAAAATGTATTTACAATAGTTGCTAATATGCTATAGTGAGTAGCTTTATAAGGATGAACAGTTTTTTGGCGGTAGAGGTATTTGAATTAAATTACCAGGCATTGAGTTGAGCTGCAGTCCGAGCTGGAGCTGAATTTATTTGTTTTAAAAAACGAGCTGAAAGCTGAGCTGTAAGCTATCTTGAGATGAGCTTTTGTAGACCACTAGTTTGGTTTACATACAGACTAGTTTGTATTAAAGACCAAAACGGATCGGGTTTAAGCTAAAAATTGTCGGATCGGATCTCAAAAGTTTAACCCGAAAATTTTTAACTATAAGAAGTTACATTTGAATGAATGTTCTTCACATTAAGTTTTTAACGAATATAGAATTTAGTTTAGTTATACTGTATTAAATTATAAGAAAAGCTTGTGATGACTTTGCGAGTATAATCGCTCAAATGCTTTAAACTATCATTAGTTTGAAAACTAACGTTAAAACTTAGTCTTTGTTAAATTTTTATTTTTTATTTGATCATTAAACATAAATATGTTTTGATTTAAAATGGTTTAATAAATTCTAATGTATCAATAATTTCTGATTTATATGAATGTGAATTCAATCATATCAAAAGTAATTAATAATGATATCAATGTTATTAATAATTTGATTAAATTATGCAGGCCTTACAAACACTGATTGAAAATCTTCCTTAGGCACAGATAAAGTTAATCATATGTTATCTATTATATCTAACTTTGATTTGATATAATTAAAAGTTTAAAGTAATAAAATTTTTTAGTAAATTTTTAGTATTAAATATTTACATTAATTTTATGGTCGGATCAGTGCTTTCAAATAAGTGGGATCGGATCATGAAAAAAACGATCCGATTTTGGTCTCTAGTTTGTACCATAAAAAGTGTTATACATCTCCAGTGATAAACATTAGTTAGCCTTTTATTGCTTATTTTGAACAAAGTTCTTAAAATATTTTAAGAATTAAGCAAAATGGTACATGTAATGTATGGAGTATTTTCATTTGTGATTTAATCAAACAATCTCGTGTTTGTGTACTAATCAATGCTAATGCTAATCCATTTTTCCATTGTTAATATACAAATCAACAATTTTACCAAAATTTTTCCCTTTGTTAATAAATAGCATACATATATAGCCAAGTTGTCCAACTTAAAGGACATCTTTGGCGCCAAAAAAGTATAACAAACTATGTTCTAATTGGGCTGTCCTTTCCTTCCCTTCCTCTTTCGGGGTTGTATTTCGATTATATAAGGGAGAAAATTCTCCATAAAAAATAATTTCATTTTGACTATTATATCAAATTAATATTTTATAGTTGATTTGATAATAACTATGGCAAAATTATTTTCATAAATAAAAATTAGGATACATTTCTAGATTAATGAAGAAATTCATTTGTGCATTCAGTTTGAATACAGTTTATTAAAATTATTGAATTCTGTATCGACCATGCATTGTACTTATTGATGTTCAAAGTTTTAATTATTGCAAAATTTTTCCTAATCTGGATTTTTTTTTGCTAAAGTGTATTAATATATCTTTTGCAAAGCCAATTAATTTTTCGTTTAAACATTTTACTTTGATTTACAGACACAGTTAAAAAGCTTTACATGACTGTACTTAAATGAATGTTACGAGATTGTGAACCGATACTCTTCATGCAAACAAATATAATTGTAGACTATTTAATCTTCCATTTATTTTGAACAAATTCGACCAAATTTGACAATTTATCAAATTAGCAATTTTAATTTAAATAACATAATAAGGATAAGTGCAAATTTGGTGTTAAATTTTTGAAACTGAAATTTCGCATAACACAAATTTGGAGAAAACTTCAATTTTTGATAAATAAAATTGATGCCAATTGATGATATGATAATATTTCTAATCACAAATATTTATTTCAGTGTCGTCTCATTGTTAGCCAAATGTCTTCGACGCGTTGCGAAATCTTAAATTGGTTTTTATTCCCATTAGCGATAACCGTTTTGGCCATATTTTTTATACCTTACATGGAGTTATACGAATTATTTCTATTACGAACGATGACAACATTATTTTGTTGTTGTCATGTATATTATGGTGTTTGTATTGTACGACAAATGTGTGATCATTTTAAAATCAATTGTTTCTCACTCAAGAAGAGAGATCCACTTCTAGATAACGAAGAAAGCATACGTTTAGGTAACTCAAAGAAATGAAAGGAACAAGTTTTCCAAACATAGACAAAAATTACATTTCTCGTAGTTTAACGTTTGGATTGTAGACGTCTAATGGATTTTGCAAACTATGAAAAGCAATGTTTATTAAGAATGCTCTTTTCATTTATATCATCGACAGTCAAAAAGTGAATAAGTATTGAAAATATAACTCACGAATTAGTCAAAGTTAGCACGTTTTTATCTATATTTTCATTATTGTATAATAAGTCTTAATAGTTACGATAAGCGTATTTATCAAATCTAATATTTATAAATAACAAAATGTATTTAAACTAAATTGTTAGTAAAAATGTTTTATTTCATCATTATTTACTAAATATTATTTTCTTAACTTTGTTTATATCAAATGAAAAATCAGTTTATTATACTTTTATGTCTCTGTTATTACATAATACATATGCGATATATTGTAAATTAAATAATAAAATTAATGTTGAAAATTGACCTGAATTTGAATGCATAGCAATATTTGTTAACATTTGTGAAACATTTATTGAACGCAGCAAAAAGAGCGCTAAAAAAGCTAATTATCGATAATGAGAGACATTATAGTGTGGAGAGAGAGGAGTCTGGCATACATGTGACCTTCACGTATGGCGTCTTTGTTTGTATTGAGCACTCACTAACACTCAACACACTCTACACTAAATGCCATTACATTACATGCCATTGCGTGCCAATAGATAGTCACCCAAAGCACAGGTAATCCAGTTTATCGTATTAACCTATTATCGTGTGACTGATTTGTTTCAATCCTTGATTGCAAATGAGAGCAGCATTTAGTTGACCATCAGTTTGGGACGCGTTGAGCGCATTGACTGTCGACCACTACTAATGCATTGCTTTACTGCCCAAACATTCATATCATTCTCATAACGTATTGCGTTAATTGTAAGTTATGTAAGTTATTATCTTTGATTCATAATTGAGTGCTCACTATCTTGTGATGACATTTGATGTGTTGTCACCACTGTATGACATTTTTGCAATAGTAATTCACTTAATGAGCACTAATCTATTATAAACGCTCACAAATTGTCTCAATTAGTAGTGAAATGTCTCATTTTTTTATTCACAACAGCGAACGTCTATTCACACCAAATTCACATCCATTTCCTCGTTTTGGTAAACTTAATATATGGTCTTTGAAATGATAGCTATTCAAGTAGAATGAGATGAATCAGGTTTTAGGGAACATTAAAAATAGCTTTTTAATTATCGTGTCTTATAATGAGAAATACATCCCATCTCTCATCTGATGTTACCAATCATTATGCAAACAATTCAAATGGTGTGAACGTAATGAGCAATAATGCAATTGAGAGCAACATTTGTAACATTACTGATAGCAGTCATAGCTGTCAAAGTCAAGCTCTGGCGACCAAGTCTTGTCCGAAGCAAAGCAGTCGTCGACAGTCGATAGCGACCCGACAAACGAAACGACCGCCGAGTGAGCGGAGGTTCAAATGTGATCAATGCGAACGTATGCACTCTTTTGCACTTTCATTGCTTTCTTTCATTTATAACAATTCATTCAATTCAATAATAGCTCATTTGTAGACTTGTTTTAAGAACAACTTGTTTTATAAAGCAAAAATAATTATGCAGTCTAGTAAACATATAAAAGTAATTTTTAAATGTTATTAGTTTTTACAGTTTTGAAAATTTTCTCTTTTTTCTTTTACTATTTTACTTTTTATTTATTTTAAGAATGATTTTCTAATATAATCCTTGCCTTATATTGTATTTTATAATCAGAACTTAAATGTTTATATGTTTAGATAATAAATAGAAATCTGTTTAAGATTAGTGATAAAACGCATAATCATTTTAATTTTAAATAAGAGAAGTTATTTAAAAACTATTTGTAAATATAATATATAGAAGGAAACAAAAAATTCGCGAATAGTCATCGCTTGAAAAGCCCAAAATTTGATTTAATACAAGTAATTTACTTTAAGCTTAATCACATGGTTTTATGAATCGTAATAAAACGATTCATTTTATTAAAGCTCTTTTTCTGATTGTAACTAAATTTCTAAAGCTTTTACACTTGAATTGTCTGTTACTCATAACATGTGTTTACTTTTGAAGGTATGTTTTTTACGCGAAAAGACGTTAAGCGTCATTTGGTTGTCCACACGGGTATCCGAAACTTTGCGTGTCCTTATTGTACGCAACGTTTTGGTCGAAAAGACCATTTAGTGAGACACGCAAAGAAGAGTCACAACAGAGACACTCGATCCTCAACAGCTATCAGAAGTTCATCTCAAACATACGCTCACAACAAAGTAATGCCAACACTAATTCAGCCAAAAAATAGTCCACTTTTAGCACAGCAAATGAGCACAACAACCAAACATTCATCAATTAATTACTCAAATAACCAAATGGTCGATCATTCGACGCTTGTTTTGGTGGCGAATAACGATTGTTCGAATTACGGCAATCACTCGTCCAGTAATAGCACTAATTTAGGCCTTAATGGCATGTCTTCTAGTGAATCGTTGTATGTCTCTGGAATGCAATCGTCATTCGACGATATGATAGCGAGCAACACATTGAAGAGCGAGTCGCACGCGATCGCTGCTCACCACTACTTTGCATTCCCCGTTAATTCATCGCCAAACTATTCTCATACGGCATTTTTACCGCCATGTTTTGTTTCAAACTCGAATGGCATTAACGGTATTAACTCGTGTGGCGGCACGACTTCAATGGCAGCTTTCGGTATACCGGTGCCCGTATGTGGTGATCATTCCGCTGCTAATGCCATGCATACCACCATCTCTTTGGATGTTAATCCATCACTACCTCACTTTAGCCAAGCTTTTCAATAAGTAAATTGATTGTCGGCAATAATTATTTGCTCAATTTTTCTGTGCATTACTGCCTTAATTTTGAAGTAAAGCGTGAAATATATAAAATATGAATATATCATAGTTTGTAATTCCTATAAGTTGTTATACGCGCACACATGACTATAACCAATCAATTCCAAACTACCTCACATATTACCTCATTTAAATGAATGCGTTAATTATACAATTATCTACAATTACAAAAGTTGATCAATTTAGCAATTTTATGCAAATAACGTGCCTTAATTTAGTTTTGAATTTTAGTGAAGAGTATATTTGATATAAAGATTATCAAAGAGAAGAGAGAAAGAGATAGAATGCTCAAAGTTATTGCAACTAAACAGGAGTTCTAATTATATTTGGAACCATTTTTTTGTTATTTTTTATTTGTATGTTATTATCATTTGTCACTTGTTTAACATTTAATCATTAATTGTACATAAAATTAAATATAATGATTTTATTATATTTTTTGTTTGAACGCGTTCCTAAAGCGTGCCAATTCATGTTATTTTTGATTTCAATTGAGAATTATATGTAATTGAGTTTGTTATCAGTAATGATTATATCGAATGCCATTGTTTGACCGGTGAATTGATTTTAAGTAAATAATGAAATTATGATCTTTCGATTTAATTCTACCTCATTTTTAATTTTATTATTATTATGAATATTATATTATTATAATTATGATAAGCTATTTTAATAATAAACTTTTTAAAATGTTAAAATTATGTGTCGCTCATTATTTTCAATTTAAATAAAATTGTTATTCTTAAATATACAACAAATAAATATTACAAAATCCTGCACTCGAACAACACTGTGTAAGTCGACTATAAATAAATGTGTATTTATAAGTATAAATTTAATGAAATTGAAAATATTGTTTATTGTTTAGTTAAACAGATACAAACTTCTTGAATAATAAATTAACAATAAAAAATCTTTTGATTAAAAATTTTGCTTTCAATTACAAAATTAATCCAAATAAAACATTATTCAAAAATTACAATCTTTTTAATTATAAAGAAACTTTATTAAAGTTTATTAATTTGTGAATAATAATTCAACAACTATTCAAAGCTATTCAAAAACGTTAATCAATAATTAAATTTAATTATTTTGTGATCACTTGTTAACGATTAACAATTATTTTAACAGTTGTAATAATAAAGTAGAAAAAGCAATTTATAAATATAAATATAAAATAAAGATATAACTGAATACGTATTTTACTGATGATTATACAAATGAGAAATCAGTTTTAAAATTTGAAATAAAGCTTTTGTAAAAATAAAGATTTTGAATGTCAACTTGTAATAAGTCTTGTAAGTGAACAACGCTTACCGTTTACCCCAAATTATTTTAGTTAAAATCAATTTATCACTAAACAATAAAAACATTTTTTGACAGATAATATGCGAATAATTATTCGAATAAACTTAAGAATAGCATTCAATTATATTTTTAAATTTAATAACTTAACATTTGTTTCTTAAAGGAATTAATTCAATGAATTCAATTTGAATGTTTACAGTAATAAATAAAAGTGAACAGTAATAAGTCATTTAAAAAATAAATTTTCAAAAATCAAATATAAGCTTATTTTAAAAATATGTTTAAAATAAAAATTAAATTATTTTATAAATTATTTGCTAATATGTCGAATTTAAGTGACGTAATTAATTTAAATTTAATTAATTGTTCTCTTAACTAATAAAAACTTATAATAAAAAAACAGTAATTGAATTAATTGCAGAATAACATTTTTTAAATTTGCAAAGTATTTTTTAACTTTTATCTAAATATTTTATTTTTCACAAATTCTCTAATTCTCTAACTTTTTTACTGTTGCTCTGCTCGGCTTAGACTACACTTTATATATATTGAATTTATACATTTCCATCAAAACATAAAATGCTATTAAATTTAATTGAAATATGTATTACATTTTGATATGTAATAGATATTCAATTAATGATTTGATTTGATCTACATTTTGATTTTTATTTTCAATTATGCGCATCATTTCGCAGAAAATCAAATTTATAAGATTTTTGTATTTTTTATATTTTTGTCACAAAAACGCATTTGTGATTATAACGAAATTTATTGTTTTATGGTGACTGTGAGCACATAAACTTTAAATATTCTTCATATTCTGGAAAATATATTAATACTATTAAACGATAAAAGTAAGATTTAGATTTTAACAATAAATCCTTTTTATATACTATTTATGTTTTAGTAATGTAGTTATAATAATATTTCAAAATAATAATTTATATTAAATTTACATTTATTGATATCAAGTATTGTCACATTTTTATTAATAGCCAATTATTTTTTAATTAAAACTATATAGAACTATAAAATTGAACTAATAATAGTTTCTTTTTATTTGGAAATACAATCAACTAAATTACAATATTTTTCATTAACTTTAAGCTACTACAGTATAATATGTAAATTATAATTAGTAATATCTATAAGCTATAAGATGTTCAGTCAAATTATATTATTTTTAGTAATAAAAATTAAGTGAGTATAAATAAAAACAAAATTGCATTTAGATTTATTGCATCAATAATTTGATTTTAAGCTTTTTTGTTAGAATACATCAAATAAAAATCATTATTTTTAAAAATTCTAAAATTCCTTACCAAAAGGTATAGTAAAAAATAATAAATATGGAAAATATATATATTTATAATATTTATATTTATAAAGTTATGTAAAAAATTGCTTTACAATATAAAAATTGTCACATAATTCCCAAGTACCTCAATATTTTGATTAGTGCTAAACATAATCTAAACAGTGGTTAAATTTGTAATAAGCCCGATCGGATTCCCCATTGCACGTGCCTGCCTTCTATATTATTTTAACTTTTCTTTATAATTTATAGCAATAAAAGTGAATTACTTTTATAATTAATAAGCTCAGTTTTTATGTCGCATTATTATACTATAGGCTTTATAGACGAGAATCGCCAGTGGGCTTATTACAATTAGCGATGGCATCTCTTTCGTTAATGTTATTAAGTTAATCAGATGAGTCTCATTTGTGATTTCGAAATTACAAAGTTTATAAATACATATAATTAAGTCGAAGTGTTTATGCGTGAAACATATTAAAAAATAATGAAATAATGCATGGAATGTCTTGTGATTAAAGGAATTGTATTTTGATGTAAGCTAAATAAAACCATTAAAAGATGCGCATTGAGTATCATTCATTTAGCCAAATGGGCAAACATAAGAATTGAATTAAATATCGCAAAATTATGGACAATTATGGACAGTAATGGACAGTTATGAACAGTTATGAACACTTATGACATGACAACA
>JAQIYA010001834.1:0-11418 GCA_034699355.1 Microtritia minima
AAAATATTTTAATGAATTTGTTTTTAATGTTACTCAAAATTTGTCACAATTTTTTTTAAAGATTTTTAGTTTTTTGATACGCAAAGCATCGTTCATTATCGTTGATTGGAATTTTTGTTGAAATTTAAAATCATGTTTGTCTATCAAACTTATCTAAATTTCTGGACTAAAAAATTTAAAAATTCAAAATGAATTAAGATATGATTTATTCTAAAAAATAATTTACTCAACAATCAGTAAATTTTTTAAAGCACATATTAGTTAATACTTATACTAAACTTGATTAAATTTTCCATATATATGACTTCAACCGTCTATAGTATTATTAGAATTTTAAAATAGATTAAACATTTTTTTATAGATAACGCGCATATTGTATTTAGAAAATATGGTGATTTCATTTCAAAATACTTCTAACATACATCTCATGCATCTCTATTTATACCGATAAACATGTGTAAAACATGTAAAACATCTCTATTCTAGTATTTAATGGATTAAATTGTAAACATTTAAAGTTTAAATGTTGAACACATTCAATATAATGGTCAGCATTAAGATTGTGAGACCAATCAATTGTTTATTGTTTAATAAATACAAACCATTACTGAATGCGTCAGTAATGAGATCATCAAAATTGGTGCCAAATTCAAGACAATCATTGTCTTCAATCGACAGCAATGGTATTATAATATAGTATTATATTTTGTAATTACAATTAACTTTGATTTGGGTTTAATTTTAGATAAGAAACGATATAATGTTTATATATTTGAGCGCAAATTTGAAGACATAAATGTGGACACATTTGCGGCGATTATTAAAGACGACGAAACTAAAGACAAAATAAAATTAATATTATCTGAATATGAATACGAAAAATACACGACATTACGAGTGCCGAACACTATCACTGACAACGATATGATTGACTTATTGCGATGCGGTTCACCACTCGAGCGACAAATCAGATTTAAATATCTATATTTGGCTCAACACTCAAAGATGAAACATAAAGTTCAAAAGAAAGAAAAATTCGAGAAATATATGGCCGAACAGACACTTAAGCGTGAAAAGTATGGCAACACTTCTAATGGTTGTTTCGATAGTGACGGAAATTTAATTTATGGTCTCTGGAATAACTCACTTTTCACCAAACTTTATGTTAATAATGCCAAAACAAGTCATTCGGCAAATAAACTGAGAGTTGCGTCAATGTTTGGACAGAAACTAATTGTTGATCTCGATTATGACAAATATATGAAACTATACGAAAGTCGTCTTCTCGTCAAACAACTTAAGTTAATGTACGATTATAACAGATACTCGGCTGTCGATCCGTTTGACATACACTTTACGAATTGCGACATGAATTCAGTCTCAATGAACACTATTCCGCATATTATGCCGAACTGGAAATCTGTTGATTTTTTTTCAAACTTTTACAGCGAGTCTTACTTGAATTTATACCCTAAAAGTCGATTGGTTTATCTGACGCCAGACGCGAGCGACACTTTGCTAACATACGACCACAACGATATTTACATAATCGGCGGAATTGTTGATAAAACATTTTGTGATCCACTCAGTTATACTAAAGCAAGAAAAGAAGGACTGCGAACAATGAAACTTCCGATTGAAAAACATGTGTTGTGGTCCTGTGGCAGTAAGTTCTTGTGTCTCAACCATATTGTGGCCATTCTTCACGGCGTCAAATGTCATAATGACTGGAGAAAAGCATTTCGAGATCATTTGCCTAAACGAAAGCAAAAGGATGTCCAGCATGTCCTCCGCGAGGATGCCTTAAGAGTCAATCACTTTATAAGACAAAGTTCAAGGCTTTCTTCCAAAAGAGTCAGTAATTTATTTTCTAATACAGATATTTAATAAGAAAATTTTTTTATCTGTAATTAATTTTAAAAACTTAAAATATAACAAAAAGTTTATAATGCATTAAATTATTATAATATTATAATAAATACAATTATTGTACTTATAATTCAAAACTTATTAAATTTCTAATTTAGTAAAAATTTGGTTATTAGAGTTGTTGAAGTTGAGGATCGCTCGATAACTCAGCGATCGGCTCTTCAGTAACGGTCTCATCAAAATTATTGCTAGCAATCTGATGTGTTTTTTCCGAATGATAATCGAGCGCCCGCTGAGACTTAAACCTGCGGCCACAGTCGGGCCATTCGCAGGGAAAGGGAGTCTCTCCCGTGTGTTTGAGCATATGGTTATCGAGTTGGAACTTGCGAACAGTGCTGAAGTGGCAGTTCGGCCACTGGCACTTAATTGGCCGCTCGCCCGTGTGGCGCATGCGATGGATTTGAAGCGCCCGCGGAAATAGCGCTTGATATTCACATCCCGGCCAATCGCATCGATAACGCGGCTCCAGTTTTCGAGTTCGCTTATTCTTGATATACGATGCCTTCTGGATGTCGTGCATTCGAGCGATATGTTTGTCGAGCGATACACTGTCGACATACGATCGATCGCAGTCCTGTCGATCGCATTTGAACTTTCTTTCACTCAAATTCAGTTTATGAACGTATTCGTGATCTTTAAATAATAAGCCATGATTTAGTAAAATTGAATACACAAATGATTAGCGCTCACGTCTCTCCATATTCCTTCGAGAGGAGAACGTCGACTCACATCCCGGCCAATCGCACTTAAACGGCCTCTCCTTCGTGTGGGCCGCGTAAATGTGTTGCTCATGGAGTTGCGACGAATCAAACGACTTATCACATCCCGGCCACTCGCAAACGTGACGCCTTTTAATGGTCTTGTCGTGAGTCAAGCGATGCGCAATTAGACACGCATTGTTGCGAAATGTCTTCTCGCATCCCGGCCACGAACACACCATTGGTCGCTCGCCGGTATGCACTCGCATGTGGACAGTCAAGCGATATTTGTAGCGAAACTTTCGCTCACATCCCGGCCAATTGCACGTGTATTGACGCTCACCGGTATGAGTTCTGATCAGGACATTATCGCAATTTATTATCTCACATTATATTAACTTCATAAAAAAACATTATGAAAAACATTAAAGTTTATTTTTATTTATATCCATAACCTTATATAATTGACCAAAACCTTGTACAGGAAATAAACAAATTATAGTGAAAGATTTATAGTAAATAAATTGAATGTTCACAAACCACTTAACGAATTACAAAAGATCACCTGTAATGTTCAGTTAGAAGTGAATTAATTGGATATTTTCTCTCACATCCGGGCCACGAACAGACAAGCACTTCCTTCTGCACTTCTCCTCCCGTTTTCGCATCCATTTTCAAATTGTGTTTACGCGAACGATGTCTTCTCAGCCAATACTTACTATTGGTCTCGAAGTCGCAGTTCGGAAAATCGCATTTTAAGTGCTTATCGATTGGATGACACTTTCCGATATGACTTTCAAGTTGCGGTCGAAGCGTGAACGAGGCGTCGCAACCACTCCAGTCGCACACATAGGGCCGAACGCCAGTATGGCGTCTCATATGAATCTGCAAACTTGCCGGCGTTGACATCACTTTTCCGCACACATTGCACTTTGTTTCTAATTAACATAGAAAACATTAACAAAAACTAAATTAATAAAGCGTTATTCAAATTTTAATATAATAAGCTAAAAAACAATTCATATTCTAAGACAATACCAGAATCGCCAACTTTATCAGAGGTTGAGTTGCGTTTTCTCTTACTTCTACGAACGGTTACGTTTTTATCTGATATCTCTTCTGTTTTAGCAGTTTTATTTGACTCTGCATTATTAACTTCGATACTCGTCACACTTTCATTGTCTTCATTTGGATCAAAATCCTCATCAAAATCTTCGCTTTCATAATCCATACTATTGTCATCAAAAATATGTTCGTCACGCAAAGATTCATTCACTTCACCAAAATGGTGATCAATGAATTTATTACAAGTCAAGTCGGTATTGAATTGCGAATGCAAAGCATGAACATGTTGGTCGAGATCGCGTTGACTCGAGAACTGCTGACCGCAATGCAAACACGAAGTCGTGCTCTCAATATTGTCGCTTAATTGCGGTTCTGTTATGTTTTCTACGATCACTTCGTTTGGATGCTGTTTCGATATATGAAGTTTCAACACTGACGGCCAAAATCTTTTTCCGCAAAAGTTGCAAATCTTTTTCTCCGTCTTATTGTTTTGATTCACTTGAATCGAAGGCTTAAAGCAAAAAATATAATTTATAAGCAAATATAAAAAATGCAACATTTTATGAAAAAATGAAATGAAAGCCAATATAGATGTGACGCAATACCTGTTTGGCTCGACAGGCGGTCACAAACTCTTCGTCGTCGCTATCGATAGGCACGTATCGCTTCGGTGGCCTCTGTCTGAGCGCACACTTCACTCCATTATTGTTTTTATTTGCAATATTGTTATTATTAGTGCTGTTGAGGAGAGTGGGCTCTGCTTTAAGGCGCGCGAGATTAACGCTAATAATTTGGTCATTCTTAGCCATCAACTCATTTAATTGCTGTCTTTGCGGCGACACTACTGTTTGGCAATCGCTTTGACAGCAATTAATTTGAGTGAGATAGTAGTCGTTGAGCTGCGAGAGAGTGGCTATCATTTGGCTCATAGTTGTCAACTGATGAGCCGCTTGTCTGCACGCCATTCGATCGCACTTATGCTCCGTCGGCCACATGTTGTCCATCAGTTCGATTCGCTCATCGATTCGCTCTTCACTCACCTCTGCATCAATTCAATCAACATTAATGAACGCAAGCGCCACACAATTGGACGCCAATACTCACCGCATTTGACGGCAGCGAACGGCATCGCATTGCGATTGTCGGTCGCACTGTTGGCCGCAGTAGTGTTGGTCGGCATTAACATGTTATCCATTATTCTCGTGCGAAACACAACGCAATCGAAACTGTGCTCACCTTTTCTACAAATACGTCATTTTGTATACACTCATCAAAAAATATTTACATTTTATAAACAAAATATTAAAAGTATTTCGATTATGAATAGTTATCGTTATGGTGTGCTATTGAGTTCATTTATTTAAATAATTATATTTAATAAATAACATTTAATTACTAATTATTTAATTATTAATAAATTAATTATTTATATTTCTGCAAAAATGAATGTACATATTTTTTTATATCTTATTTTTATTGCAAATTAAAAAAAAATTCTATATTAATTTAATTTTTTTTATACATATAATGATGATTAATAAATGTTTAACAGTCTGTAAATTTAGTATTTAACAAGTCTAAACTATTTTTATTGCTATAAAGCATTTATAAAATTGTTAGATTATATCAGAATGTCATGTAATAAATCGATGTCTAACCTTTTAATTAATTATTCATATATTATTTTCAAATTGATAATTAAATATGAGTAACTTTTGAAATATTTAAGTAGATATTGAATAGATATTTAAAAAATCTAAGTCGCATTTATGAGAAATTTATTTACATGTCAGGTATAAATTATAATTAAATTTATCTCAATAGAAATTAAATTAAAATGTTATCAATTTTGATGTAGAGCTTTATTTTGTAAAATGCTTTGCAATTTCGCAAATTAAAATTATTACTTTTGAATGCGGACTAATTTATTAAATTAAAAATGAGTAAATTAATCGAAAATACCGATATTTATAATTTATATGGCAATAAAATGAGACTGTACTGTACATGACATCAGTGTTGCGTACATATGATTGCAGACTGTACTGTATTTTAGAGTTGAACGCCACGTGAGTACACAAATAATTTATATCGAGTTATCACTTCAGATATCAATGTTATGTATTTCAATATTATTTATATTAACAATTTAAAGTCTATTATTTGCAAAATGTGGGCCAAAATATCGAAAAGAGTGAACCATTTATGTAACTATAATTTAATATTTAAACAATTTTTGAGGACATCATTAAATAATTGTCGGCTGCAGTCAAGCAAACACTTGCGACGATCGGCAACGCGTCAAAACTCTGGTGCAGTACTTTAGTGCCAATACATTTGTGTGTATTTTTCATTCATATTTGACTTTACATTTGAATTAGATTTCGGTAATGAGCACTACTATATCGAGCAAGTATTTTCTAAATTAAGCGTTCAATCGTTTCCGAGTTTAACGAAAGACGACGAAACGGCACGCAAAGTAGAAATGATTTTAAATGAATATGAATTTCTAAAGTACACGACATCTCGAGTGCCGACCACTCTCTGCGAGCCCGACATGCGAGACCTGCTCTCTGCCAGGAGTTATCGCCAGCGGAAGAGATTGATTGCACTGTTTTACGTGAGAAATATGGTTCACATCGAGAACGTGGTCACCAAACGGGAAAACGTAGAGAAAAATAAAATGCAGACATTATTTTACAATAGAAGAGTGAAGCGTAGCGATCATAAGAGTTTGAATAAAAAGGCCGACCAAAGGAAGCAATTGTTGCACTTCGATATATTAAAGGTATTCAATCCTGAAGATTATCTGCAGAGGAAGCAAAAGAAATTATCGCAGTTAAACGCTCTCAGTCGCGGAATCTTTCACCAAAACGGAGAACTCATTTACGGACTCTGGCGTAACACTCTATTTACGAGAATATCCCAAAATCAAGCCAACCGATTGACGACCAATCGACTATCTGTGGCCGCTATGTTCGGCCAGAAAGTTGTTATCGATCTGGCATTTAGTGACTATGTTCGCGATTACGGCCCCGTTTTTATAGCCAAACACTTGCAATTATTGTACGACTACAACAGATTAAAATGTGAAGAAGCGTTTGATTTGCATTTTACGAGTTGCGCTTCGAGTCAGACTCTTATGGAGTACATCAATAAATATATGCCACACTATAAATCGCCATATTCTATGGCATCGTTTCACGATAAATCATACTTCGAAGTGTTTCCCAAGAATAAACTTGTATATATCTCACCGCACGCTAAAGAGGCAATTAACACGTATAATCACGACGATATATACGTGATAAACCCAAATGTCGCGGAATCGAAATTTTTCAAACCTGTAGCTTATAAGCAGGCGTTAAGCGAAGGCATTCGTACAGTTCGGCTGCCAATTGAATATGTACTTAATAGTGGCGAAAATAAAATATTTCGCGTTAACTATACTTTCGAAGTTCTTCATAACGTGAGAGCGAACGGAGACTGGGAGAGAGCTCTTAACGAACAGTTTGTGCCCAAAATTAATAATGATTGGCAATAAAATTACGTTTTATATCATTTAAACGCTAAGTTATTTTTTTTTTATAAATTTTGAACAAAATTTATCTAAATTGTGATATTAATGCCATTACAAAAATTGAAAAATTTATAATTTTTATGTATTTGTTTTTAAAAATAACATAATAGAAAGTTATGCTATCAATGATAGCATAATTAGCATTATTATAAGTTTAAGAGTTTCTCATTGTTGATTGTAAATAATGTGTGTCGTCTAAATCGACTAAAATTATATTTAATAAGTTATAAAAATTTTATAATTTATTCTGTTTTAAATTAACGGCAAAATTTTAAAAACCCATTAGACATTCGCACATTTACTTTTCCATTTGTTTCCTTAAGGATTTCTTAGATATCTATGTATTACACATCACTTTCATTTTCTTAGAAGCAATAGAAAATTATCTCAAAAGTATATGCATATATGCTTTTAATTTTATAATAAACATTATATGCACTTATAAATACTTTTAATTTAATTATTAATTAGATTTATATGTGGTAAAGTGTTAAAACAAATTATTTTTCTATGACATGCAGTCGTTATCCGCGTTTTGATTATTATAATATCAAGAATTAAAATACATGTTATATGAATAGAGATATTAAATAGGAAGGCGTGAGAATAAAATGATTTAATTGTGTGGACATTTACATTGCGGACATTCTCCGGGCGTTATCACAAATATAGAACATCCGATATCGAAATTGCAGCTCAACTCAGGACACGATGGTTTGCCATTCCTTGTGCTATTCAAATGTGTTTTCACTATTCTATTCAATGATTCTTTAACAGCATTCCTTAACGAGCATTTGGTACAACCATTTTTATCCTTATATGGTGTACAGCCAGGTATTGCATATATTTTAGGGCATTCAATCTTCTGTTCAATTTGAATGTTGAGGTTCACTTGAGTAGTTGTTTCTATCGCTTCTGAAAATGTGAGCATATTTTACAAATATTGTGTATTATTATTAATCTTTTTTAGATTACTTTGTAAAATTGTAACTTATTTAGTATACCTGTATATAACTATTTGATAACTAAATAAAGTGAATCTTAAAGAATTTGAGAGCGATTTAAATAAATGATTACATTACCTGAAATGTTTTGACACGAATATCGTGGACAACATTGCTTTCCATTTGATGGCATGAGAATTGGGGTACAATTAGTTGGTGGAGTCGGACATTTCACACGAATGCAAGTAAAATCGGGCGGAACGCGACACTCGCAGTCCACGCAATTGTCTCCGATGTCTAGTTTGGCACCGATTTGATACAACTGTTCGTTATAAGAGCACTGAAGATGTTTCGGTGGTGCTGTCAGAGAAAAATTGAGACAATCATTTTCTAATGAGCAATGTATCAAAAAAGTTGAATAAACGCAACCCTATGTTCTCCCTTAAGAGCTTTTTCATTAAAGTTTGAGCTCGAAGCTCAAGAAGTACAGCTCATAAGCTCAGAAGTAAAATAGATTTAGCAATGTCTAAATCATTTAGACATTTAGCAATGTTTAGGTAACGAATTCAAATTCAAATTATATAAGAGCGCGCAATTACTTACGACAGTGATAGTCGACAGGACAGCAAGTGTCTGATTGATAGATGGGAATACAACCACTTTTCACTTTCTCAGTCATTTCATAACTGCAGTCAATTTTTCTGCACGACTCGCTATTAAATGGTTGCGATTCATTCCAGTGTTGGCCGCAAACGCATTTCAAACACGGATCCATTCGCTGAACAATTATTTCTCCAAATCTATAGCTAACGCCGTTATGCCTGCAATACCTATTTTTCAATTTGTCTGTTTCGGTGTGACACGCGAGGCGAGTCGCACAGCACTTGTCCGACTCGTAATATTCATAACAATTTTCCGTGCAGTTTTGACAATCAATTTCATAAGCAAATTGGGGACAAGAGTTAACTGTATCACAAGCGATGAATGGTTTCACAAAAGTTTCGTTTAAAGAATTATGATTGTCGTTGGAGTGATTAACGCAAGCACATGATCCGCATCTATCGAGTACAGGAACTGATTCGCCAATTTTATATAGACTGTTCGCGTATTTGCATCCTTTATATTTTTGAAATAAAATAATTTATTAGTAAGTTTTCATATAAATAAAACAACTAAAATAGATATTTGTTATGATAAATTTTACTTTAAAATTAATTGTGAATTTTAAATTTGAATAATTAAATACTTAATTATTATAATATATCAAGTTATGTAATAAACTTCTATTTGAATAGAAGTTTATTATTATTTATAAGAATATTAATGTTGAAAAATATTGTTTTTAAAAATAACATACCGTCGTTTTCTTGAAGAGTTTTAAAAAAATAGTTCCGTTTGTCAATACATTCAAAATATTGTGGACATGATTTGCAATTTTTCTTATCTGCGTTAACTGGTTTGCAATCTCTGGCATAATAATGTTGTAGATATCTCTCATTCAAACACGATTCACAGTCATCGTATATCGTCCACTCTAGGCTTAATCCACCGACAGAATCGGAATATTCTAACATATAATCCCGCGAACCTTTTGGACGACCTAACAATGTAAACATTTATAAACAATTAATTAAAAAATATAGTTTTTAATAATACAATGATTATGTCACTAACGTCTTTGACCTGAAGAATGTAAAAATAAATGCAAATATATAAAATAAACAAAAATAATTTTAATAAGCATTTTTATGATTATATTATTAATGAAAACTTATAACAATTTTTAATTATTAAGTTTAAAACGTTTTAATTATGAAAACTATATTTGAAATATAAAAGCATAATTATACTAAAGAACTTGTTTATTAATATGTTTACTAAATGTATGTTATATGTGTTAGATTAGGATTAATCATTAAATAAGTTCAAAATACAAAGAGTAGTCTGTTCTTCATTTATATAAAATTGTTTATTTGACCTTCATTTCAATATATTAAAAATCAAAAATACTTTTTATTTTTGATGCTGTTTTCCGTATTAGACGTACCGTTACTGGAAATATAGCAAAAAGTAACGGTACGTGTTTGGTCACAACATTCGTGCGTCAACAGATACGGCTCGTTCAACAGTCCGCAATGATTTGCTTTGGCGAACGGGAGCAGCTTCTGTAGCCGAGATTCGGGTGCACCTCTTAATTGTCTGATAAATGGTCGCTGGAATAGCAATGGCGCGTATTAGCTCACTATAGATAGGTGTGAGGGCTCTAACTATACATTTCTCGGAAATATTCGCAATATTTCGAATAGATTTGGCAAGAAATTCACGGTTAAAAGATTAAAAACTTTCCATAAATAAATGTAATGATTAATAGGAATAAAATAATTATTCAAAAATTTATTTATTTATTTAATTTTTAAGTAAATATTTCAGATTTATTATGACATCATTAGTTTTATATTGAAATATTCGTATACATTATTTGCACTATTATGAGCAAAATAACAATCAAATATCATTCTCCAAATTTTCTCGATATATTGATGAGCCATTTAAGCTTCGGCTGTGATTTTTTAAATCTGATGCCATCCGTTTGCAAAACGCAATTGTCGTGAAATTGCAAAAATTGTTTCACTTCGTTCACATCTAAATTTGCCTCAACCATCACTTGTCTAAATCTATCCATTGAACCGTCAAATGGAGAAACTATTATAAATTTTGTAATTTTGTAATTATTTTGTTGTTCGAGCACATTATAATACTTATCTAAATCTTCTGATTAACTTCAATTTCTTACACTATAATTTTTTACACTTACATATTAACTGAATAGTGTCTTAATTGTCGTTAATCAGAAGATTAAGATAACTAATATTATTATAATTTTAATAACAAAATATATTTAATTTAATATTTTATAATGTTTAAAATTATTTTATTAATTTAGAATAACATTTAAAAATATATTTTAATTCATATTAAAATTTAATAATTATTTAATTTAATAAAATATGTTATAAAAATTATTTATAAAATATAATTATATTTAAACCTTAATTAAATTTCAATTAAGCACATCGAATTAAACTTTTATTAAACTAAATTTTGTTTTAGATATCAATAGCTTATGTAATTTTTAAAAATCGATAAATTATTTATTATATATATCTTCCCATATTTTATAAAATATTTGCAAAATTTATAA
>JAQIYA010001835.1:0-11415 GCA_034699355.1 Microtritia minima
TACTCTAAAAAATATTTTTTTTAAAGTTCAATAAGTTTTGATTTATTAAAAATAATAATTTTAAGTTATAATTTGAAATTTTAATTAAAGAATCATTTTATTATTATATTATGTGATAATTTAATATTTGTCGAACATCTTCAACAATACAATACCCAACTCTGAATTTTTTCCATCATTTTTCTAATTTTTCTAAGTTTAAGTTCGCTGTGAAAATTTTTTACATTATCGCCAATTCTTCAGACTTTTATTGAATAAACAATTTATTGTATAATAATATAATTGATATAATTTAATATAATTTAAGAGTAATTGTAAATTGTTTATGTTAATAATTCATACTTTCTTAAATTTTAAAAAAATATTGCGATTAAATTTCATAATCAAATTCATTAATTTATTAATTTGCTTGATGTTCACTTATTAGTTCTGATGAAGAGAGAAAAATTTGGCTGAAAGACTTGACTGAAGCAACTTTAACGTTATCGCGTATAAATGGAGAATTATTACCATTTTTTCCTACAGTTATGTCTTCCAACGAATTGCTGGATAAAATAGATAATGCTCTCAGTCAAAGATGGATTCAAAAGTCAGATAATCATATATTGCAGAATGAAAATTATGAAAAATTACAGAGCAGATCGAATACTATGGCTCACGTTTGTTGGCACAGAAACTGTAGCATAAGTTCGGTTGACTATAAACACGCTCTAACCGTAAGTAACATTATATTCGAATTATTATTTTATGAATTTATATTAAATTATTTAAGTTAATAATAAATGTTACTTTAACTACAATGCATTGTTATGCTATCTTTTTTTTCAAAGATTATTTAAATTTTCACAAGTAATTTTAATCATATACTATTTTACGAGAATATTTTAATAATATATTGTAACCAATTATATATATAGTAAGATAAAAAAATGATTTCAGACAAATTTATTTTAGTATATTATTATTATAAAATAATAATTATATACAAATAATTATATATTTATAATCTTATATATCAATAATTGAATCTTTTGATGTTAAGAATACCAGATTTGCTAATAATTCATAAATCTTTCTTTATAAAGTTATTTTGTTTTTATTTGATTAATTAAAATACTTTAAATACTTAAAATTATTTAATATATTACTAATAAAGAATAAGATAAACTTATTGATAAATAATTTTTTAAAATTTAATACAAAATAAATTATTTAGAATTTCAAATTTTATACTTATTTATAAATAATATTTTAACCTGTAATATAGAGCTGTTTGAGTGGATATTTGCTTCGCAAGTTTAAAAACAGCAGTGGTTGGCAAAAGCTTTGGGTGGTATTCACCCATTTCTGTCTCTTTTTTTATAAATCTTTTCAGGTAAGCTTAATTGAATGTATAACTTTGTATTTACCATTTGCATACCTCTTTATTATATCACAAATTTAGGATGACTTTCCTTTGGCCAGTTTGCCATTATTAGGCTATACACTTAGCCTGCCTTCACAGGACGATAATATTAATAAAAGTTTTGTTTTCAAACTACAATTCAAGACACACGTGTATTTCTTTCGAACTGAAAGCGAATATACATTTTCTCAATGGATGGAAGTGATCAACAACTCTACCATAAGATCTGCCGTTTCAGCTGATAATATATAGTAATCTCAGCAAAACATTAGTTTTATTAATATAATACTCGAATAACACGATTATATAGCATTGTAATTAGTTTTTCTATGTTAATACAAATTGTTTTATAATTTTGAACTATTAAAACAAAATCTCAAATTAATTGTAAATTATAACATAACAATAGTTTCCGTTCACTCTTTTAATATGTAACTGTATGTATAATGTTAGAACATTTTTAATAACAGTACAATTTTATTAATTTTGATAACGATCTATGTTTACATGAGATAATAAAAGTGATGCTAATCATCGATGGTTTTACTAAATCCAGTTTGGATGTGAAGAGTACGAGATGTCAGCGCTGAGCGATGCATAGCACGCATATCGTGTCGTTTCCATTCATTTACATTGGCATGCATTCATTGGCATTCATTCATATGCATTATCACTCCGTACGCCATCCCCAGAGTGTGTGCCGATAGCAACACTTGCCCTACAAGTGAGCGTCGTATGCGTTGTGTTGTGTGCGTTATATCGATAGTATTGGTTGCGATCGTTGCGACGGTAGTGATTGAGGCGATTGACAATAATACGACTCATACTAACGCATGGGTGGTGTCGTCGGTGTTCGTCGTCTTCCACTGCAATACGCTTTCGTTACCAATCCCTCCAACGCTACCCAACGCCAGAACTGCTGATTTGCTGATCTGTGACGCGAGCGTCTCTCGACGATGGCGATGGTGAACACGTTGGCCAACGTTAAGGACTCGCGATGGTTGCAGTTGGAAGTGTGCCGCGAGTTTCAGCGCAATAAGTGCTCGCGAGCCGACACCGAATGCAAGTTTGCCCACCCGTCCAACAACGTCGAGGTCCAGAACGGGAGAGTCATTGCTTGTTACGACTCGATCAAGGTATGCATGGTATTGGTATTGGTATTGGTGTGGTGTTGTGGATGTGGTCCATGTCGGTGTTGTGGTGGTGTTGCGCGTCTGCCTGTCATGTAATGTGTGCTCTGCTTATGAATGGTTATGTGCTAATAAACGATAATGACTGGCAGTGAGTTAACGGCATAACGTATGTTAGGGTCGCTGCAACCGCGAGAAGCCTCCGTGCAAATACTTTCATCCGCCGCAGCATTTAAAGGATCAGCTTCTGATTAATGGGCGCAACCATTTGGCACTCAAGAACGCATTACTGCAACAAATGCCTCTCCAGACCGTCCTTACGGGCCAACTGCCAGTGGTAAGTGTGAGAGTGTATGATAGCGTACGATAGGGTATGTCAGTGTATGTCACTCGCGATTTAGAGCTCATTTTGCACTTGAATTGATATTTTCGGCGCTCCAAAAATAGAGAAGAGATTGCATTTGGTTGCTATACATTGGCATACGATATGCTATGAGATTGTCTCATCTCTAACCGTCTCTAACCGTTAACACTAACTACACTAATATAAGCATAATTATATTAAATGTAAGAGTAGAATACATTGTTGTGTACAGTATATGTTTGATGTGATTAAGCGCACACGCATATCAACTCGTATCAACTCATACCAACCCATACACCCATCATTGATATACACTTCCACACTGTATGCATAATATTTGGTTTTTTAATGAATGCGCACAATGGAGAGGGATATTGCAATTTGCAATAGCCGTCAATCTATGCAATTGTCACACCTATGAACTAATGCAGTCATAATAAATCGCTGTCCCATATTCAGCCATTCCATACAATCGCATGCAATCCATTCAATCCATTCAATCCCATACTCTTTCGGTCTACGCGTACTCTACAGACGCGTAATGCGTTTCTCATATGCATAATAAGTTACAGAGATATACATTTGCGAGTTGCAGACACTCGTAGGTGGATATTTGTTTGCATAACTATATTTATAAATTAGCGCTAAACGCTAGCACTACACGAGCACTCCGGCACTACACTCCGGCACTAACCATATTTATAACAAACGCTTGTTTCAAACTTTCAAATCGTTTCAAATCGCTCTCCTTTTCACTTGTGTTGTGTCACTTTGTGTCAGATAGTGTCACTTGTTAGCGCACATACTTTCATATATTCATACATTGATACTCTCATACCGTAATACTTTAATACCCTAATGCCTAACTGCACATCAACTTCTTGTGGCGCACACAATTGTCATTTATGATGGCATATGATTTTGAATGCAGATCCCATTGTTTTGTTAGTATGATTTTAGTTATAGCTTTTGCTCGCATTTCTCGTTCACGCATTGCCAGCAGTGCTGTGAAACGCGTGATTGCAGTGCTCCGCATGAATACATTAATGTAGACAAAAGTAGAACTAATTAATTGCGATTGCATTGGTTAAGGTATGGCTTACGTTAGACGTAATATGTGATAATAGCATGCTTTGACAAGCTTGACATTTTCTGTACAAACTAATAGGTAGGACCGACCACTGCTAGTTTGCTCACTGCATACACAAGACCTTCTCTGGCGCAGCAGATCGCGAGCCAACGGGCGGCCGCAGTGGCGGCGACGGCCAGCTTACTAAATGGTGCTGCAGCTGCTGCTGCGAATAACTCTTCGAGCAGTAAGCAGGTAAGCATATCTGACCCTTGGCTTTCATCATTGTTTATGTAACGCATGAAACGCTATTTACAATAACAGTTCGGGCTTTACGGTCTCAATCGAGTCGATCGTAACGCTCATAACGATCACAATTAACTTTCAATGAGAGCACGTGCTATATATTTCTAAATCGCCTTAATTTCGCTCATGTTATCGCATTATATGGCTTATTAAATCTTTTGTGTGCACATGTATTCACCATTCATACGACTCGTACAATTCATACGATTCTATACGATTCCCAACTTGTTTCCACTATTATTCTCATCACCGCATTGAATGTGTCTTCTATTGCCACATAACAACATTTACTGTAACTCTAGCTTTAGCTCTGCAAGCGATGCGAGCGATGCATGTGAACCAAATAATCTGATCAGATCTGGCAAGCATTACACATATTATATTCTAATAGCGGTACATTAAGTGAGTCTTTTATAACGTTGCTATTCATGTCAATCCCCACAATGTATTTAAATGTTGTCTACAATTGTTATCACTTAAATGATTAATATACCCAATATTGAGCTATTTTAAAGTGATTATTTGATCATTTATTTCTTAATCGTTTCATACGTTTCATGTGATAAATTGCGTTTTATGAACATTCAAATACTGTTTGAATAATTGGAAACAAATTGAAAGTGATATTCATTTTCATACACTGAAGAGACAGGTGTTAATTTCACGTTCATATATAATTATACCTGAAATAACTTTAATGACAAATGGTATTAATTATTGCGTTTCAATTACTTGAGTTACTTATCAAATACACTAATAATATACCGCTTACAGTCTCACCCCTTTCATAGCAACACGAGTCTGATCTGTCTCATGGAGTGATCGAAAAGTGCAAGTCTTATGCATAAAAGCTAAGATGATATACGATGATAGCAACACCTTATAAGCATCACTTTCTCAATGCGTTCATAGCATTACTAATGCCTCGTAAATAGCAATATAGATGCTTAAAAGCTGTTATTTTAAAATAGCTGTGAACGAAATAGAATCACTAAATTGAAGAACTCGTTAAAATGATAGAAACATTGAAAACAATTTTAAAATTCAAGAATATATTCATAGATCGCTAAATGCGATGAAATGAATTTATACAATGTATAAATTCAATGTATAATGCATTCAAAATAGAATCTCTTATTAATAATTGTAAAAATTGAAAATAAGAGAACCAATTATTTTCTTTCTGAACCATTTAAATGAAAATTAAATTTATTAAATTTATTTAGTTTTATACGCATATGCTGTATGACAGCATCTCATTGTGATTGCGTCGGATATTGTAATAAACGGGATTAGACTCCGATTAAAATGAAATTATTAAGTAATAGATTTATTAGCCCTGAAATGGAGTTAAATTCTGTGAGATGATGGCAGGAAAGATAATTACTAATTAGAAAGTTTTTTTTTGTATAAACGTAATGATATAAATGTATGTAAATTGTATAAAATGTATGGAGAATTTTCTTCTATGTCTATAAATACGCTTTTCTCGTTTCGCTATTGCGTTAACTTTTATTGTATATCATATATACTACTTTTACTGTATTTATAATGTATGTAATTTAAGTTCATAAAGAATTATTATAAAAGAAATGTAATATTATTATTTGGTTTTTTCTTTGACAAATACTTTATTTTAATAATAATAATATTAACGAAATTATTTAGTGTGACATATATTTGTTAACTTTTACAGTTAATTTGTCGCATAACAGTTATACTGTTTATTTAATTAATGCAATAATAGAATTGATTTTGTAAAAATAACTGAAATGTAAATTCGTTTTTATTATTGTAAAACTGAGGAAATATTATAATAGATAAAACAGAGAAAACTTTCAAAAATAATAAAAACTGAGAAAATGAAGATAAATTTGTTTAACTTAAAAGTCGCTTTTAAATGCTGATTTGTAAGTTAGCTTTCTTTAACATAAAATTTGAAACTTAAAATAAAACTTGACACTTAAACTTAAAATAAAAAGTCGGTTTTAATCATTAGCTCATTAGTTATTATTTTAACTTTAACTTTAGACTTAGATTAGATGATGACAACATCTATTTTTACATCGAATTTTATTTTGTATATCTTTAATATAAAAATAAGTATTATTTTAGAAAGTATTGAAAATTTAAGCTGACATTATTCGACTTAATTTAAAAGTTGGAAATAAAAAATTTAACATTTGTATTTAAATCGTATAAAATTAATTATATTATGATCTGTATATTTTTTAAGCGCTTGCAACTTAACATTAATGTCCAATTCTGGGCAGCTCTTCCACCGATCATTTGACGTCTATCTAATTTTCAATTTTATGTTAGTTATACTATTTATTAATTGTAAAGAATGAAGTAATTTATAATTAGTTTATTGTAGCTTTTAATAGTAATTTTGAAATAAAATTTTTAAAACTCGTGCAAAACTCGGATTTGTTTGTATAATAGGACCCAAATGTAAACTAGTTGTATCTAATTTGGTTATCCTAATAAATCTCAATAATAATAATAATATATGCAAATTGTAATTTAAACATAATTTGATATGGATTAAAGTTGGAAATTGGATAACTAACGAAATGGTTTGCTTGAATAGATGAACTTTAAGGAATTTAGTGCTAGCGTTGATAAGTTAATTAATGCTTCCGTCAAACGCAGTTAATTCTGAAATTAATGAATAGTTGATCAGTCTAAACATAAGTAACAAATTACTGTAGATCTGTATAACAGTTAATTTTATTTATTTTCTGATCGATAATAAATTACGCTTAGTTTTTACTTAATTATTTTAAACATAAAAAACTCATTTGACTATTAAGTAAGTTAATCTTTATTTGCGAAGATGTTTTAGCAATTATACTTTTTCCGTATTAAATTGCGAATTTGTGATTCTCGACATGATCTCATGTTTATAATTCGGTTAACAATATTTTATTAAGTAACCGATTCACTAAATTTGATATCTATCTACAAATGGTTATATTCTCACGTAAAAAGATAAGTGGTTTGAATAGTTTGAGGCTTTAAATTATTGACATTGACAAAGGCTATATAATGGATTTTAGATGTCTGGCTGGCTGTCCATCCCTTCTCCATAAAGGAAAGTAAACTGAAACTCGATTTATTGGCATATTTTTTGATAGTTTGGATTGTTTTTTAGTTGAACAATAAATCGGTAAAATTATTGAAAACGTCTTAATTATTGCCTGATTATATTTGATAATATAATAATTACTTTTTACTATTTATCAGCATTACTAGCATTTGATAGCACTTTATTGTGTGAATTTTTACATATATTCTCAATTGTCATATATTTCAATTTGCCACTCTATAAGCTCTAACAGATTCACGTAAAATAGTAATTCAATTTGTTTGTGATGCTCTTTGCATTATTAATAGTTTTTTCTCCAAAATTGACCTAAAATTATACATCATTATAAATATATTTATAACTAGAATTGAATGATTTCTATCTGTATGTTGTGAGCTCTTCGATGTTTTCAAAAAATGACAATATATTGAAAATTCAAAACAATATTGTAGTTCTTATTTGTGCTTTAAATCAATTGACTTAAAGATCAGCATTCAATAAAAATATGTTGTTATATGTTATATTGAAATTTTGTACTAAAATATGTTAAATGTCGAACCTTTATTAACAAATTAGCAGATTTTTGATTAAATGCTTTCGAAGTACATTAGTGAATGAATTTATAAATCATACATTAATCTAATTTAATTATATTAAACTAAAGGTTTTGATCCCTATTATAAAATTACTACTGTAACAGTAGTAACTATCAGTTTTATCAGATAAAACTAAGCCTAAGTTTAAAAAGAGATTAGCATTAATCTTCATTGATTTTTTTTAAGTACAATTAAAACTTATTTTTGATAATGTAAGTCATAAGCAGAAAATTTGAATATTAAAATATTTCAATTGGAGTGGGATTCGGGAAATGAAAATGATTTAACTTTGAAAATTATCAACAAAAAAAATGGTATACTGTTTTCGAAAGATTTAAATAATTTCTGAATAGAGTTGACAGCAGTTGACGAGCCATATTTATTTATTAAGTAAATTTATGATCAATTTATATGTTTTAATTATTTAATCTAACAAATAAATCCTAATATAATCTACAAAATGTATTTGCATTTCAAATATAAACTATTGTGATATAAATATTATTGTGTATAAATAACACTAAATATTAAAAATATAATATTTTATTAGTAAAATTTATTGCTTTTCCGTTAAACTTGACTATTGTTTTTTATTATTGGTTAAATATGTAACTCTTATACAAGTAAAACGCATTTTAGACAATCCTTAAAATATATGCAACATTATAGTTAGTTTGATATATCGTTTATCGAAACGTATTCATTGGAGTTGAAAACATTTGGCAAAGTAAGACTTAACTTCTAAATATAAGTCAATTACAAATATTTTGGATTATATATGACACTGCAGTTTAGACTTTGATTTAGTTTCAAACAAAAATAAAACATCTCTTCAAATGAATTTAGTATATTAGTAATACCTGAGTTATTTAGTTATTTTCTAAAAAAAAACATTTTCATTATTGAGAGATATTTTGCAAGCGTTTTGTTATTGCAAGCAAGTATTAAATAATATTTATAAGTATAACAATATTTCTAAATTATTTTCTTAGACATCCTAAATTTCATATTATAAAATGTATGATCAGAATTAGCTAATGTACAATTTTTTTTTAAATATAAGTCATATGAATTTCCAATTTTATTTTGAACTCATTTAATTTGATAGGTATTTAAAATTTAATTTATAAATTTGTGTGAATCATTTTTTAGGGAGAATTTTCTCCCTTATATAATTCATATGTAGACCACTATAGAGGAAGGGAAGTCCGGCCAAAATAGGACACATTTTGGTACACTTTTTCGATGTCAATGATGTCGCTTAAATTGATAGTTTTAATCGCCAAATATATGTTTATAGTAAGCTAATTGTAATAGCTTTGAGATATTTTAATAACTCAATATAAAGTATAATTATTTTATAAAATTTTTATATTATTCAAACTGAAAAAAAATAAAGCGCGAAGCAAAGCGATTGCTTACATAGTTTAAATAAAATTCTCCCTAACATTATATGTCACATCAAGCAATTTAGCATATTATAGGGAATTTACATTATTCGAGATGTTTTTTTAAGAATTAATTAAAGTAAAACTGAAAAATAACAGAATATTGTTGAGTTTTTATTTGTTTTTGGAAACTGGCGAATAGGATAAAATGAGATAAAACGACTAAATTTATATAGAATTAATGAATTTATTGGAAATCCTATTTTAACTTCATTTCAATTTAGTATTTAATAAATAGTTAATAAATGCATTCTTTACTTCCTATTTTAAATCAGATTTTATTTTGTTAATGTAAATTTTGGGTTAATGTAAAAAACATAATGCAATTTTATAAATGTTATGCAAATGTTATGCAAATGTATGTATTATATAATGTCGATAAATAATTATCGCAAGCTTAATGTTTTGCACTAAATATTATGCAATGAGTGAGAGACAATATTTGTACATTGTTTGAAAAGCTTAGACTAGAAACGAAGTCTTTTATTTATGACCTTAGCTCGAGAATTGGTTTTTATTACAAAACAATGAAATAACAATGTTCTGTAACGTTAGAACCGATGGAGAAATTATGAACGAACAGTAATAATATTATGCATTAGGCGTTGTAAATAATAATTATATATTCAAGTTGGAGTAAAATGTGTTTGACCTCTAACCTAACAAAATTGTAACTTCTTGAGAGTCTCACTATATTAACATCTGTTATTTCGACTATTTTTTAATTCAAGTTTTTCACAATTTATATTATATTAATATTTCAGATTGTTTTATATTTTCACTAATAATTTTTTTTATCGATTATGTTTATTAATAGAAGATATTTTTCAATTAGTTAGAAAAATATTTTGAATTTGTACGCTATTTAATGAAAATGCGAATTTAGTTGGTTTGAAAATCATGCATAACTAACATCCCAGACATGAGTATTTGAAATCAACTTTTATCATATATTTAACGTAATACTGATACAAAGTAGATGTAAATTGTTAACTACACAAATAGTTTCATTGATTTAAGTTTATACCACTTTCACACATTGACTTTCATTTGAAAGCTAGAAAATTGCAGCGCATTTTTATAACTCGAAAAAATGTTTTTATGAGCGGTTTTAAATAATTTGGCGAGGATTGAGTTGGAAGTGTGTGGGTGTGACAGTTCTGTTGACTGTCGCGTTCAGATGTGATTTGGCAGTGATGCTCGAAAGTCAACAACACGTAGAGCTCGACCTAATTATGTTTGCGAACTATTAAGGCCATCAAATTAATGATTAACTGTTAACTATGTTCATAAGCGAGGTTTTGTAATTACAACTAATTAAAACACTGAATGAATGGTTAACAGAGATGATTGTGTTGCCATACATTGTATCTCACGAGTTGGTGAGATGTGAGCCACAAACTTATACAAACTTATACAGACTTACAAGTTGTACACGTATTGTTAATTTATAGGCTGCCAACACGTATGTAACAAACCTTCCGACCGTAGCCTCCGCTTCCGCTTATGGTGCTTATCCCGCCGCTATGTTACCTGGTTTGATGTCAGCTGCTGATCATTTAACAACAAACTATGGTGTAGTTCCTACTACTTTAATAGCCTCTCAGAAAAGCGCACGAACAGACCGTCTTGAGGTAACCGAAGTGATGCCGTGCTCACTGACTGATTGTGATGCCCGATAGGTATGTCGCGAGTTTCAACGCGGTAACTGCAAGCGAGCCGAGTCGGACTGCCGTTTCGCACATCCGCCCGAACACGTACAAGTGGATGCTAGTGATGGTGTAGTCACGGTCTGTATGGATTTCGTGAAAGGCCGATGTTCTCGTGAACAGTGCCGATATTTCCACCCCCCGCAGCATCTGCAGGCACAGCTTAAGGCTGCCCAAAGCAGGGCAAACTCTGCTGCTCTGGTAGGAAGCTATTGGCCACTTATGATGTTCATGCATATCATGCATATGTTGCGGTCATGTCGTTGTCATGTTATGGTCATGTTGGTCTGTTGCTGA
>JAQIYA010001836.1:0-11414 GCA_034699355.1 Microtritia minima
AGTTTTGGTAAATTCGGCGTTTAACTTTGAAATAAGTGTAATTTAATCTATAAAAACAGTAATTTATATTTATGAACATTTCCTTTTTTTATTGACTCTATTATAATCTAATATATTCGGTGTATTAGTTAGTTATAGATAAAATGTCGGTTTTATTTTTAAAAAGTTTTTCAAAAATATTGATTAAGTTTAAACAAGTACTTCAATACTTCAATATATAGAGTACATCAGATACAAAAAACATTTACTTACTTGCCATCTCTTTTAGAGACTATTTTTTTATCTAAAATATTTTTGTTCAACAATTATATTAATTTTAAATTTATTCAAAGATTTTTCTATTTTAATATTAGAAAAATAAAGTTTATGCGCAAAATTATTCTATAAATGCTTATAAGAATTTGCTCAATAATGTTGCCTATCATTCTATAAGTTGTTTAATTCAAATAATGTAATTTATTTATATTAAAATATAATGATTTATTATTAATTTGACATTTAATTAACTTAATCAATAAAACAATTATTAAAATACTATAATAACCTTTTATAACGACTTGCATATGAAAGCTTAAATATTATCTAAAATATAAATAAGAATTAATAATAAAATTGTTTCTTTAGCTGATTTTGAGATTGACAATAGCTAGCTTATGAATTTGATATGTTTGTCTGTCTGTACCCCTTAGTTGAGAGAAAAGAACTTGTCAGACAAAATAAGGCCCATTTTATAAATATATTTTTTGCCCGTAATATTTTTTAAATTCAAGCAAATTAAGCTGAAAAATATGTGCATAAAGCATAATGTAATTTGGATATAAAGTGCTTAAAGTATAAAGTGTATTAAATAAGCAAAGTGTAAAGTTGTATTGTTAAACAGAGAGACTATACAATTTATTAAGATTTTCTCCAACAACTTTAATGCAATACTTTTAACAACAAGTGTTAAGCAAATGAACAAAATTAGTATAGTCGTTTAAAAATTTTATTATAAAGTGACGATATTTAAAAATTTAAAAAAGCGTGAGATAAGCATTATATTCAACATAATGTATGAATAAAATAATAAAAATAATGTTAAAATCATATTTTATGGACAATTTTGTTTAAATATAGAATTTCACAATTCTTCAAAGTTTATGGCTTTAAAAGTCACCTGAAATGAAAGCCAGTTTTTATGCGCATAATTTTATTTATTTTTAAGTCGCGCACAGATATGAGTTTAAAATTTCAAGATTTTGCGTATTAATAGTTTTTGATAGATATTGAACAATCGTTAAGCGGGAAAAAGATTTTAACTAAATTGAAAAAAAATATCGATACTCGTAAATTTGATTGTTGGCCAGCAGTGGCATGATTTGAATTTCAAATTGATATCGACTTGTTTTTCGGTTTTAAAAATAAAGTCGTATGTTTTGCGCGATAACAATGTTTTGATGGCGATATATAAAAGTTAAGTGAATAAAAGTCATGAGCCGACATGAATATATTAATGCTGCTCTCGGGGCACATCTCGAGAGTTTATGTGATTTTCCAATAAAATAGTGATTCATTACGATTGACTCAAACAATAATTAGATTAACGGGTATTGTATGAGAGGGCCGAGTGCTGTGAGAGCGCCGTAGAAATTGATTTTAAGCAGAGCTCTAGAAAGAGCTGTCATATGGACAGCTGCTGCTGATGCTGATGCTGGTGAGCTGATGGCGAGCCCATCCCAACAAGTGAACGCATCATTTATTTACAATCGCTTACCCGATTAAGGGTACGCAAAGCGCGTTTATCACATAACGCGCATAACATTGTTGCCCAATACAGGCCATACAGTGCTCGCAACGCATCATTTATTCGCAATGCCCTCACGATTAATGGTTGGCATGTGAGGCACAGCTTATCAAATAACTCTGTTTCGGGCCCTCGCTATTCAATAGAGTTAATAACGCCATTTAGGCGTCCACGTGGCCGATAATTAGCACATGTCTACTACCACTTGGCAATGGCACTGTCACTGTCATAAACTCTGCTGCCATTTAGACCATATTTCGTTAGTTTACTCGAAAAACAACTGATAGCGGAAAAGGGCCAAAGCTTAATGAAATCTCTGGGCTGGGAATTCACGAAATGCTCTTTTTTTATCTGTAAATGGTTTTCGAGCACTGCCTCTCAAAAAGCGCTACTTTTCAAAGCCCGATATTTATTTATAGAGCAATGTTTTTTTAAGTGATTGTACTTAATTTCCTTTTGGTTGGTCATCAAAATTTTGGTCTATAGTTGATTGCACTTTAAGGCTTTACAGTATCGCCGGTAAGCCTCGTATCTCGATCTACAGTCTAACTCTCAAGAGCTGGTGCCAGACCTCATAAATTTTAAATGCACACTCATTAAGCTGTAATATTATGCACTCTCATCTCATTTTTGACTAGCCTTTGTTTTTTTCTAGTGGCGTAAAGTGTGTGTAATTTCGATCATAATATTTGCCATTGAAGTTTTTATGCCAACTTAGTGTGTCTGTGTGTGTCTCACCGGAGAGTGGAGAGCAGGAGAGAGAGAGAGAGAAAGAGAGAGAGAGAGAGAGAGAGAGAGAGAGAGTCGTTTAGGCATATAAAAGCTGATCGTCGATAGCATCAAAAGTGCATTTCAATTTCAAGAGCGCTATTTGAGATAAGAGCGAGTGAGAGTCCTAAATGGACACTTCTTTGTCACCGCTCTTACGTGATTTGCACCGAAATGGCTTTTAAATGCATTTTACCTTTTAAAATATCGTAAGTTATACGATTGGCTCGATTCGTGCCATTTAGACATCGCTGCGAAGGGCAGAGCAATTAATAAAATAGTGATCGCGTTAAGAGTGCAAATGCCAATTCAATTGCCAGCGAGAGAGCGAGTGAGAGAGAGTATGGGAGAGAGATATAGAGAGAGCTTGCGATGCATTTTTATTTAAAGATATTGGCATTTCTTTATTTATGCGTGCATTTCTTGAAAAGGCCATTCACTTAACTCACTTTAAAGAGGCAGCATTTATCAAATATCATGTCTGTATCATTAAAACAACATACTTGTCATAAAATTTTCGTTTTTTTGAAGCTATTTTTTTAAATAGCAAAACGATAATTTGTCTAATATGCGGGCGCTTTAAGACTTATTTGAAACGCTTATATCTTAAGTTTTTCTCAATGCCTCATAATATATGCCGTATATTTTCTCAAACATAGATAAATGCTTTTTATACGCGTATAACTTCTAAACTTATACGCCATATCTTATATAACACTACGAACTAGTATTGAAGTTATCACTTTATCAGTTTATGAAAAAAGCTTAAGATTTTCCCATACACTTACTCTGAAATGACTTATTTTTCGCTTTTTGCGTTCTCGTCGATAATTTTGTTCGCAGAGATGAAAACTGTCTGCATTACCGGCAAAACATTCATTGATGACGACGATAATGACGCTAATCTTTGTTAATGAATTCAAGTGCCTTTACCAGCAAATAATTGTCTTTAATAACTCGACTCGAGTTAGCATAATGTCTCTATTGTCTAATTTGCTTTAATTCCATTTTATATTTGTCGCTGCAATTAAGTTATTAAATTTATTTGGTGCAGATGTTGACCATTAAAATTGTATGTTTTTTTGTTTTGAGGCAATTATTTAACAGCATATAATTATATTGTGTTTCATAATTTAATTCGAGATAACTCGGTATAAGACAGTAGTTATGTTATCAGTTAGCGTTTACTACTACTCACTTACATTTTTTTCTCTCAATTATATAAACTTATGAATTGTTTTGTTTTGAGCTTTAATAGTAAAAAATATTTAACCGCATCATTGCTTTACACACAAAAATATTTACTTAATTTTGTTGGTTATATTAACCCATTTAAAAATCAATCATAAATGCCAATAAAGCGTATCAATTGATAATCATGTCAAAAATTTATGTTATTTATATATAAAAAAAATAAAAAAGTTAAGTAATTTAAAATTTCAAAATCAATTAGCAATACTTTACTTTATAAATGTATCGAATTATGTTTTTGCAATTTATGTTTGATATTATCAGCATTTATGAATGATAACATTATAATGTTATTTAAATTACACTATTAGTGCTTAAATTATTAATGTAATTCGTAATTAAAATAAATGTCTAATACTATAATAACAATTACAAAAAAATTAATAATTTCATAGTGAAAAAATTTCTTAATTTAATTTTAAATTAATTAGAAAGTAATTATTTTTTTGCTATATTTGCATAAATTAATGCTTTAAATCAATATTTAATTTAATAATCTAAACATAATCTAATAATTATTTATATGCTAATATTATTAGATCATAATTTATTGTGGTGTAACAAATTGTCTTATAATGCAATAATTATGTATAATTGTTTTTTTCTTAAATGAATTATGCGCTTCTCTGAAAGTATTTTCATTTGTTCACACAGTAATAATAATTATATTAATAAAATCGCATTCTCGAGCTTTAAGCCATATTTATTATAACTAAAGCTTAATTACCAATTAAAATAAAACATTCAGTTTTAATGGAAAAAATAGATAATAAAACGATTATTAAATTAATATAACAAACTTACTGTTTATTTTCAAATCTAAATAAAAACAACTCAAGAAAAACATATGGATATAAAGGTATCATTAACTCGTAAAGAAAACTAGAAATATGTAAAGCTTGAAAATAAACTTTTGTATATACTTATCAATGCTATTAAGCCCATAAAAATTAAATAAACAAGAATACCTTCTTAATGGTTTAAGAATCATCTGTCCTAAACTCTAGTCTACACTATTTATAAAGTATACTATTTTATAGCCAATTCAAAGCCTTAGGGCTAAGACTTATTTAAATGTTGAAGAAAAAAATAATGAAAGCCCACAGAGTTTTACAACGTATAAAATTTGCAAGTTATTTAAAAAGATAATATAAGCATATTAATTACTTATTTTAATTGCTGTTTAAATTTGAATTAATTTAAATTCAGCAAAAAAATTGCATTTAAGCGACTCTCAAACGCTGCCAATAAAAAAAAGGACAGCCAGAAAAAAACGTATAAAAAAGTTATATTCGCTGCCATGAAAAAAGAAATGATCATTTGCGGGCATGGATGGCATATCGGATGGCGGAGTACTTATTTAAAAATCCATAATGATGTGACTTAAAGTGTCGCGCAGTCGAGTCAAGGTTAATGATTAAATGGCACACTGAACAGAGTGAACAAGTGTGCGACACTCATTCCGCTCACTCTTCGCCAACTCTATCGCAGTCACTGACGAGAGAGAGACAGAGAGAGACGAGAAAGAGAGGGACGACTCTCCGCCACCACTTTTATTGCCTTTTGAGATCAACCATTTGACGAATTGTTGTTTCTCATGCTATCCAACTTCAATCAAAGATCATTGACATTTTCTCAGGCCATCAATAAGGCAAACAGTCGCTCGTCGTCGCGCTTCTCTCTCTCTCTCTCTCTCTCTCTCTGCCATTCTCTCATTTGCGAAATCTCAAACCGATCGCCGGTCAAGCGTTCTTCACTGACATTTTATTACATTTTCGTTTCACTTTGATGTCTCCATCCATCCTGAATCCTGTTGTGTTTACACTCAAGCGGAGTGTGTTGTGTGTGTTTACCTTTTCTTGACAAATAAATCGCTCAAAAAGAAATCTTACTTTGAAGTGGGGGCTGGAAATAACAATAATTTCTCGGTCTGTCACTGACTTTTAACATGAAATGCTCTTTCGATGGCTTCAACTTTTTTTTGCACTCTTTGCGAGAAAAACTACCTTTTTTTGATTGATATGCTCGCGAAGATGATGGCATTGAATACAAACGACTTTATTTGCGGCAGTAAAACGGCTGCGAGATTGCAGGAAAAAGTTGGCCATTATGAGAGTAAAGCATGAAATTTTCATTTGAAGTAAATTGATGTTCAAACTGACGAAAAAAATATATACACAAACAGCGAAGAAAGAGTCGCTTAAAACGAAAAAGTTAGCAAACTGTGACCAAATCGAAATGCGACTAAAAGTGAGGAAATATCAATTTTTTAAGCAATTAGAAAAAAGATCGCATCGATTTGAACACATTTGAACACATCGTTTGAACATTTTCGAGTTTCATATTGAACTCTCATTCTTTCTTTCTCTTTCTCTCACTTCGCTAATGTCAAAAATTTCACAACAAGATAGACATCAAAGTCGACAATTAAACTGCAGCCTTGATAGCGCCGGAACAATGATAATGATTAATGCATCGATGCTTTATTGTTTCCCAATTGCGCCTCAGACAACATTTTCAGAGTGCTGTTCGCCTTTTAAAATGATTTTCACTTTAATGATTATTGTCGTAAAGTTTCACTTCACTATCGATATGCCGTAACGCCGAATCAAAGAGCGCGTACGGTTCACGGCTCGCTCTCGTGTCGCCTAATGTTTATGCGAGTATTTTCAGTATTTTTTTATATTTATTTATAGCTTTTGATTTTGCGCGAAGATTTATGTAACCTCTTTTCGTGGCTCTATCTCTAATCAAATTAAACTTTTAAATTTTATGTTATTGACGGTAATTGAATCGAATTACATATCGGGACAAAAATCAGAAACGAAAGAGCTTTAAATTTATTTCTGCGTTTTCAGAAATCCAGAGAATCTCTATCTCTTTGTCGCTCGAAATGTTAAGTGATTTATGGGTGCGAGTAAAACATTGATTGGGCGAAGTGAGACACGCATTCGGGGTTCGCTGGAAAATAGTTTCACTAAAATGCAACTATTGCTGGTAACCATTGGCGGAATTTATTGAGCCGAAGAACGAAGAAATACCTACCATTATTATTATTAAGATGAAAAACGTTAGAGTGAAGCAGAAAAAGAAATTGTTGGTAATCATCGTCAGCGCTCAACACCTTCAATACTGGCAGTGGAAATAAGTTTTTGATGGCAAAGACGTATTTACTTTGTCAAAAGCTTTATCCGCCTTATATCACGCACCGCTTCATTTTCCCAGACACTTCGCCATAAACAAAAAAAAAGTGTTTCTGCCAAATAATATGTGTTTGTTTTACCAAATAAAAACGCTCAAAAACTTGGCGAAAAACTTTTTTGCGAGCCAGCGATGCGTTTGATGTGTTTTGATGGGTGATTCTGTTTTCTTTCATGTTTAGTGAGAAAAATAATACAAAATAACAGTTTGAGCAAATAATTTTTTGATAATGTTTAATTTTTTCTCAGAAGCAATTAAAGTTTTTTTTGCTGGCCAAACAGGGGGGCAATTATTTTGTGTTTAAAAACAAATGGTTTTATCTGTCCGTCTTTTTTGAAACATTCGCATTAACAATACATTCAATTTACACTTTATTCGGTAATGCATTACGAGTTTTCCCAATTTTTTCTACCCTAACCATAATAAAGGCGCACTCATTCAATCAATTTATAATCAATGTTTTTTTTCCTGTTGTTAATTCATTTATTTTATTTGCTGCGCAAAATTAAAGATTTTCGCGTTTACTCGCAAAAAAAATTTTAATTTCAAAATCCTTACAAATTTCCAAAATAATTAAACTCACGTAAGAATTACTGTAAAACTAATTTCGAAGTTATTTATTAGATTAATGAACCCAAACATATATTTACAACTTTTAACTACAACTAAATATTCATTAGATAAAATTAAAATATCTTTAATCATTACTATGACTTAATTATAATAAATAGATTATTTTAAATTTTTTTGCTCTGTTAATGGGTTGTAGTTAAATGAGATAATTGTGATTAATCTTAATATCTGAGAATACATCTCGCAATTATTACCGTATAATTTAGTTGTGAACCAATTCTAATAAAAACAAAAATCATTTTGAATAACCGCAGAGAAACTTTGACGCGGCTATTGTGAGCGTTGCCTGAGATTCGCAATTAGATAGTTAGCTATCGTTTTACAAATACTAAATTGACATCATTTAAATGTTAACATAGCTTTATGAACTCAAATGATATTATAACGACGCGGACCTCGTTTAAGAGGCCTGATTGTTATGGGCAAAGACGATGAGGCAGTGACGATAGGCCTGACAGGCAGACACATCTGCGAAGCTATGCAACCAAATGATATTTATATAGCCTGTTGTGCAATACGGAGCGATTTGCATACGTTTGGCAATTGTCGGCTCACGCCGACTATGAAGCGCCACAAACGAAATCGACTGACGAACTGGAAATTAATCGCTCCGCCATTCAGCCAGACATCAATAGAAATGTTATCGTGAGTGGCGATTGTTAAGACGAACGAGAGAGAGATATATTTTTATTTATATATACCATTCCATGCGCGTCAACGACTGTATTATTGAAATTAATCATAATTGTGTTTTCGTAGCTGAAAATTGTTCGTCTTGTTCTCGAGGCTTCAAAGTAAACATTAGCCGTAATATTATGGTTTGGTAACAAACTTTTAAAATACGCTTATGTTCTTGAAATTTAGTTTCCACTGTATTCTCATTCCTCTCTCTCTCTCTCTCTCTCTCCTTCTCTCGAATGCCTCTTATCTGACGAATGGTGTCTCCGCTGCGAAACTTATTATTTAAAATATTATTTAGATGTCTGTTATTAAGGCGTTTTGCATTATTGGGTTTAACAGCGAAAATTTATAATATATTCAAAACAAGCCCACGGCATATCATGTATCTCTTTTGCATATTTTCTGCATATAAGGAAGACGAGAATATTTCTCTATCACTATTAAAGATCGCACACTAAAACATACGAAGAGAGCTCTTCTTAATCTCAATTGTAGCGGAATAACGACTATCCCAAATAAAAGTGGCCAAAAAAACGTCAAATGGCTCTTTTCTGGCATCTTCTTCGAGCTGTCTCTATAATTATTATAATTAGACTCGCTTACAAAAGACCACTGCACGCTTTTCATGCATACAAATTGTGAAAGATTATGAAACAGCAATGCTATTATCATCGATGCTCTCAGACATTAAAATGGCTGCAAACAAGAATGTTGAATACAATGCCACTACTATGCCATCAGATGGCAAAACCAAATTAGCAAGAGATGGGGAGAGAGAGAAGGAGAGAGAGAGAGAGAGGAGAGATTCGAGGCATTTATGGTTATGGTCTTATCTTATTTTTATTTCAAATAAGATGATTGCGTTCACAATTTTGGTAAAAAATATGTTTTGCCTGCGATTCTTCCATATCTTTTTAAAAGAAATGGTTAATTATTGCAATAGCGTATTAGGCGGAGAAATACATGCAATCATAGACGATCCAACATAGAAGGCGTACTGTATCTCTGCCTCCTTTTCCCCACATTTTTCTTAACAATCTGTGATAAAATATCGCTATAAGCAATACCGTATTTTTTGAGCAGGCATTGGTCTTTAACGAAGTTTTTGAGGCGGAGTTGAATTGTTTCAACTGAAGAATTAAACAATTGAATGATCGCAGTAGATATTAATTTTTAAAACTATAAGAAATATATAAATTACATAAACTTATGCTATTACATAGCGAGTCATAATTTCTCGGAATGACCTGAAAAGAGAACATATTTGTTAAAAACATATATAAGATCGAGATTTCAATAAAATAAACATTAATTTCAAACATACTTTATTATTATTATTATTATTATTGATATTATTATTATCATTATAAGCGCTAATAAAATGTTTCAAATATTTTAATTTCATTATAATAGTATTGAAGTTTAGACCATCAAAACTATTTTCATAAATGTTAATATACTGTTGTGAATGTTTATGCATCACATCAGTTTGAAAAGGCATAACTTTACAGATGATAGAATTTAGTAATGGAATGTAAAAGGCATTTAAATGCTGCATAAAAAGCACTGACGAATAAAATAATAGCCATAAACTTATATTAATTTATTCAATTGTGACTTAAATTATCAATTATGATAAAATATTCAATAATAGATGTAATTTTAAATAACATTCATCAACTATTTATGTAGATATATATAAGCTATCTATTTATTAAATAAAAATTAAATAAACATTTTAGAAATTTAAATACTGATTATTAAAACAGTTTTTAGAATTAAGTTTATTTATTTTAAATTAATATGTTATTTATTCAATTTAATTTGTTTATTTTATGCATTTAAATTTTATCATATATGGTTATCATTTGCATTTTAATTATTTTTTATTTTTAAAGAGATAAAATGATTTAATTAAGTTTTATAAGAAAATTCTGTATTTTGCTTAATAAAATTTCAAAATTAAATTAATCGTGTAAATCATGTATAAATTAAATAACTAAAAAATATCCACGTATAATTTTATAATTTTTATTGAAAATTTAGGTTACTATTAAATTAAAATGTTAAAAATAATATTAATTTAAATAATCATTATAAGACTTTATTTGTGTATTTAATTCTAAATAGCCCTATACTTAACACCTTAACAATATTTTCACAATTTTATATGTTAATTATTAATAGCATTTATTTTAAATTAATTTAAATTTAATCAACAATATTTTTCATTTTAAGTTCAAAACCTTAAATAAAAGATTTAACAAATTTATTTTATTGCGATCGTATTAAAAAAATAACACATAAATTTATTTAATAATAAGAAAATAGTTTTTCTTTTATATAAATTTATGATTTGTAATATTTAATATATTTTAAACAAAGAAAGGAAATTGGCTTCTATTAACGTTTTAAACATTTGATATTAACGCCCAAAAGTGTCATTTTATGGCTATTATTATGACTATTATAAAAGCCAAGAGGTATTAAATGCTAATAAAGCTTAATTATGCGTTTAAAACTAAATTTAAATATTAATATCATATTTTCAACAAAATAAAATACAAAAATGCTATTTTATATCATAGAAAACTTGAGACAATTTGCTTGTATATAGTCTTTGATTTATATGCTATGCAATGAATTTTGGGTGTTGTATTAAATGTGGCGTAGACTAGAAAATGAGAAATACTATCATTTGATATAAGTTAAGTATATTAAAAGAATTATATTTTACATCATATAAAGAAAAGGCAAAATTGCATAAACGATAAAAACAAATCTTTGTTTAGAATTTTACAGCGTTGTAAGTATTGAGAAGGATAATCATGTTTTCAAAATGTTTAACATAAGCTTAAACAACGTTTTGAATTACTTATTAAAGATTAATAACTTCATGAATAATATTATTAATGAGATTAAGTAAATCTAATTAATATAAGCATTTTGAATTTGCCTCTTTTTATTTGCAAATATTGAACACTCGTAATCTGTATTAAGTTGAAGTATTATTGTTTTTATACGATATTATAATAGATCCAATACACTAAAGAATAAATACAATAATAATGTATATATTATAATATAATTGTATAAA
>JAQIYA010001837.1:0-11411 GCA_034699355.1 Microtritia minima
TGGTTATAATGATTATTTAGTATTGTTAATTAATTAAAATTTGTTATTTGCTTTTTATCAGTTATAAATGATATAGAAATTACTACATCAAATTAATCTACGAATTACAACAAAAAATTAAATATTGCATTAAATTAAACTACGAAAATAATCAATAAAATTATTTGATATTCATGATTCCATTTCTAAAATAATTTTCTCTAGTTTTGATTAAATCAAAAATTAATTATTTTTAAACATCTTGTAACATTTTAAAATTTAACTAAACTTTTTAACATTAATTATGAAATTTATTTATTGCTAAGAAATAGATTATTATATTTTATAGAAAAAAAATACTTTTGTTAATATTTTCAAACTAAAATAACATATTCTGTCGAATGTAAAATTACCAAAATCTTGAATTGTGAATACTTATGTTAAATAATTTAATTTGTCAGTTATATTTTGTACGAAATTTACAATACATATTGTAATATGTGAATTAAACATAAATATTTGAAATTAATTAGAACAACAAACATAACAAAAATTGAAATCAATCGAAGTGTACGGTAACTAAAAATATGTAAAATAGATAGTAGTGTGTGATAATTAGATAGCATTAGTGCGAATCATAATTGATTGCAGTTGTAGTAATTCATAGTACAAAATACAAAATATGATGGCATGTATTTTCTAATAACTCAATAAAATGAAACGATTTTGGTTTATGTTTAACTATAAATGACAATAATTGCAATATCTATTTGTCGGGTTAAATAATTTTAGGAAATTGTTAACCGATTGTATTTCTGATAACATTTTAATGTGAATGACTTTGAATAACTTTTTAATTGATATATAAACTAAATAAATGCAGAAATAATCTGTAATAATTTAACTTATTTTAACTTAAAACTTTTTTTTATCTAACATTTACAAAAAATACTTTTACGTTTAATGCAATTGTTTGGTCACAGTAACTCTTGTGATGGCATTTAGTATATCTTACACGAGATACGCATCCATTGGTTCAAAACCGAAATGACTGCCATTTCTCTACTTTAACACATCAATAGACAACAAATTAAAATTAAAAATAAATAAGTTATCATTTATTTAAATTAATTATGAATAAGATGTTGTTAAACAGACTTTAAATTGTTATTATTGTGTTAAATTTTAATTAGAAATTATTATAGAAATTTAACGCCTTTGTTGTCGTCGAAGGAAATGATGGCAGCCTTTCCCTGCTTTTCTAAACACGTTAAGGCTTTCATTAAAATATGATCGTTAAGTCCGTGAAATTCGCAGCCATTGGTGTCGTCACTCGAGACGATCTCATACAAAGTGCACACACTATTGATTAGCGCCTTATCGGTGGCCCACTTATAGATCAATCGCGACCACTCTTCGGGTGACTTCCAATACACGTAACACTTGAGGCAACTCTTGTCCGTCCATTCAATGGTGGCGTTTCGGCGCATCTCTTCGAGAACCACTTTTATAGCCTCGACAGACAAGTGTCTGTCAATCGATTTGTTTGTGAAGAGCGCTTGTTTGCCATCGTTTTGCACGTGAAGCTCGAAAATCTTGTGAAACTCGCAGTAAGAGAGTATCAACTGTTGCCACGCATTCAACTGCGCTCTTCTAGTCTCGTGGTTTGGCTGAAGAGTAAAGAATGGCGCGAAGCTGTAGTGCCAGGGATAGGGAAACGTGACACTCATTGCGGACACAACACGTTATGAACACGACTGACACTCAATCACTGCGACACTCATCTCAGCCAACACAGTGTTGGCAAACAGACTGCAGTAACGACGCGTCGACAGTATGCATGAGTGGGACAAACAGTGAGTGTTGAGTCAAGTCCGGCGATAGCTCAGTTGGTAGAGCGGAGGACTGTAGTAGCAATAGTGGAGATCCTTAGGTCGGTGGTTCGAATCCGCCTCGCCGGACACTTTTGCTCCGCTTTTGCACACTTTAATAAACACTTTTAATTATTCAAATCTCTTATAATAGATTTTTAAAAGCTATTCAACCATTTATTTTGATGTTAATAATTACACATATACTTTTATCATTTATACAATTTCAATGCGTTTCAATTGACGCATAGCTTCATGTTTGAAATGCTCACAATTCTTAACCAAACTTTTTGTGCAATTTTTACACATACAATTTTTGTTATTGAGTATTAATTTAATTTTTCATTTTTAGCTGATTTGACTTTAACAGAAGCTAAGCTTAAATAAACTGAAAATACTAAAAATAATGTTAAATGAGCTCATTTGGATGCTCATTACTATGAACTTGTTTCATATGTTGGTCTTAGTTTTAGTCACAATTGTATTTAAATGTTGTCTTTAAAAATTATAATTTTATTTTAAAATTTATTGTAATGTTATAAATAATGCATATGTGGAGAGTAGGTGTACAATTATGGTGTAGTGACACTTAGACGAATCATAGGAAGGCGGATATTTAGATTTTAGTCACTAAAAACCAAAATGCAACACAAATTCCCATTTAATGCCTAATAAATTCTATACTTATTCAACATATATTGCTTTAACATATATGAAATAATATATATATTTTACTTATTCAAATATATCTAATATCCTATTCAAAGCCATCAAATTCTTCGTCCCATTCAACATAGAAAGCTTCGAGTATTAATATGTCGCTATATTGCTGAAGAGTAGGTTGCAATAGATTATCTTCGCTATTGATTTCACAATCTATTACTTGAGTATTAGATGTGGGTATACATGGGGTGCCGGGTATTGTAAAATTAGGGTAATTAATTAACTATAACAAAAATTTAATTATAAAATTATAAATATAATATTGTAAAATTTATTATTTTTTAAGACTTTTTTTAATAACATTTTTTTTTTGTTAATTTGTACAATGTTTTTAAAACTTTAATTATTTATCTAAATTTACATATTAGTGATACACAATAATATTTGCAAACATATTCATTAAATTATATGATAATATTTTTTTTGCAAATAAACTCATATTGTTTTTTAATTTAAAGCAATACAATTGGCTATAAACAAAATTAATATACAAAAAATACAATTTTCCAGAAAATTGAAAACAGCGAATAAGTTATACCAAACTTTCTTCAAGCAATAATTAATGAACATAAGGTCTTGTTGTGAGCACGTGACGTATGCTTTGTATTTTATATTTCATTTGATAGATTAGATTTTAAATTTTTTGTATTGTGTTATTCAATTGATTTAATATAATAATTATAATTATTGTAAATTAATAATTTTTAGTGCAATTAAATCATCTGAATTTTCCAGTATTGAACTATTATACAAACTATCATTTTAATAACTTAGATTAAAACATAATTTTAAAATTATAAAAACTTTCAAAATTTATTAATTTTTATTTGCTTTATAAACTCAAGAATTTAATATTTTTATATTTATTATATCAATGAAAATTAAATGTAAAATAATAGGAATATTTAAAATAGTTATTTTAGTATGTCTAATAAATTTTTATGTTTATGTTTAATTTGCACCCAAGTCTAAAATAAGGAAACATATGAGAAAAACTTCCCTGAAAGTTACGATAAGTAACTACAATTTACAGTGTACTGTAATCTATTTTAAGTAAATAAAGTTTTTCGATTTTGAATTAGATTATATGAAACTATTTAATCAATAAAAAATTACAATGATTATATTATTACATTTTAATATTATAACTTTTAATAAATTAAAAAATAATCTTTTAATTTTAAATGATCCACAATCATGTGAAAGCACGCCACTACTACTCGTTAAAAGGTATACATGTAAGTAATATTTAGTTTAATTAAACTTATTTTATTACTTTCTAACTGCTATTAGCCTCGTTCTATATATTAACAAATTAAAAATTTGTAAATTCAGAACTTAAATGCATTAAAAATCAATTTTTAAACTTAGTTTTTAAAATTCTCGAAAAATAATTTAATTATATGGCGTTAATATTTGCATTTTTACTCAATAAATATATTAAAAGTAGTATAAAGTTATGAAAATCCATTTCATAAAAATAAAATTCAATCTTTAAGTAAAATAAAATATTAACCATTTGTAAGTTAATTATATTATTGAAGTTTTTCTAATAATTTACAAATATATACAATTTAAATTTCATTACAGTTATGCAAACTCATTAACCATTTCGATACAATAATGGACCCAAAAATATTCATTGTAAATACCTGTATATCATAAATTCAAATTATTACTCAATAAATTGTATTGAATTAAATAATTACTTAGCAGTCCAGTCAGTCTTTCCCGTCACGTTAGCAGTGATTAAGTTTGCATTTTGGTTTGAGTGAACTGAAATTAATGACGATCTTCTTGTATTTGGTCCAAAGCCATTCGCAAATAGTGCTATCATTAGAAATGTTTAAAATATTCCTGTTAATTGTGAAAATTGCTTTCAAAACAAATATGTAAAAAGTAATGTATTCTATTGAACAAAATCAAATTTAATTCTACAAAAATATATCTTATTTGAATTAACTTAAAAATTAGATATCATAACGGGTTGTTTAAAAATTCGTAGCGATTTGAAATTTTATTTACAAAATTTTATGTACAAATATAAGTTGAATATTATTGAGTAATGTATTCGCTATCGCTTTGGCCTTTTCTATCTACTGATAGCTTCACGATTCCGTCTTCAAACATCTTTTCACTCAGCAGTTCCACTGGTTTTGGCAGTTATTCCGGTTACTTGTTAAGGAGTTCTGCAGAGACCAAAACAAAGGCTATTTATTTAGTTTTTATATAGACTGAAGAGTGATAGTGAATAACTATAGTTATAGACTGATTACTTGGTTTTTGATTATTAAGAATATTAAATTTACAATATGTTACTTATACTATAAATGAGAATATTGATTGAATTAACGCTACGAATTTTCATAACTACCATAAACATAATATAATTACATAACATTAAGATTCAAAATATAGTAACTTAAATAAAGTATTTAATAATATTTATTTGATAAACCAAAAACTTTATAAAAAATAATAGATTAGTGAATCATTTTATCAATTAAATGCAATAAATTTCATTTGAATAGTTCAAGTAAATCATATGAACTTTCTTATTAAGAAATGATATCTTAATTATAACTCGGGGATAGTATAGAACTGTCCCTCCATTGTTAGAGCTGCACGGGATTTAATAATGCTTTATGTGTGGCGCCGCTTAAAACTTAAATTAAAGAAAGTATGCGTGCATTTACAACAATGGAGGGGCAGTGCTATACTATATCCTATAACTCTACTAAGCTATTTAAGGAAAAAGTCTAACTTAACAGTATAGGGCAGTGACTATTTAAATTCATTTTTAAATCAATTAAAGAATTATTATTTGTGCGAAATTTTTATAATAAAAATTATTTTAATCTACAAAAACTTATTTACAATAAGTTATCAATAAATTATGTAGTTATCAATAAATTTTTAAGAGCCACTTTAAAATTTTTATTTTTAAGTTATATATAAATAGTTTTATCATATGATATAACATGATTATTGATTAAAGTAATTCATAATTGACAAAAACATTTTATCATTGGTTTTTAATTTTAATATAAAAACCTTGTGTGTTAGCCTACTTGCGAAATGTTAGTAACTTAATTAACTTGTCTTAAATATAAAGCACACCATTGTAAAAGTTTATACTGAATAACTTATGAATGAACTTATAAAAAATTAAATAGTTTTCTATTATATTTAGATAATGAATATTAGTTAATAAACATTATTTTTGGTCAAAGATTAGTATTAGGTATTAGTAGTAATTTTGGTTAATCTTTAAATTTCGTTGCATAAAACATTTAATTATAATTTAAATGCTAAGGATATGACGTGATAATACCTGAGTTTCGATAAGCATTCTTTGTGTTTTGTCCGGCAATATATCTCGATCTGGAATTATAATGATCTTTAATCGAAAGACCAGACTTTGACAATGAGTTACTACTGGTTCGCGATCCATGAGTTTCTAATTGTTGTTGAAGTTGAAGAATACTATTATTGTCTACGTTTGGAGACGTGTTAAATTTTTCTTTTGTTAAATTAATAGAGTTTGTATGATTTTGAATATCATTTTTCTGATTTAATTGAGTTTTAATGTTAATTTGTTGTGGACCTAGTTTTTGATTTACTTTGAAATAGTTATATTTAAGTGATTGAAGAGCTGTTGGACGTCGCGATGGATTCCAGCGTAACATATCTTCCAGTAATACAATGCCATCTGAATATGAATTCGTAACAATCGATTCCAAAGGCATAGCACTGAATTGAGCGAACCTAAAATTCATTGTATTCGCCAATTGGTATCCTTCGGGCCAATCGCGCTAAACATTCGGGTTTCGGATTAGTCATAAATAGTTATAATCAAAAGTAATTTTTATAAAGAATTAGTCAATCAACAAATATTAATTTTTATAATTTATTTTAAATATGTTGTAACTTTTAATAAATTTGAAAGTAAAAATAATAGTAATTCCCAAACAATTGAGAAATTTTCTAGAAATCTAGAAAAAATGCTTCAATTTAATTTATATTAAATTGTCATTCAATTCATTTGATTCAAAAAATCAAAACATATTAAGTTTTAACATTTAAAAAAGTCTCAAAATGATAAATATTGGAATATCTTAAGAAACTTTCATCGAAAACCAAGAAATTTTTTTCCTTCTAAGTATTTTCTTCCTTATAATGTAAAAGTTTACTATCACCACAAAAGGTAACTAAAGAGTATTTACATACATATGATAATATATACCCTAACTTCTTGTGTATAAGCCTGTTCGGTATACTGTATACTGTATAAGCCGAACCATAGAAAATCTTATTAAGTGTAAAATGTAAGATAAGCCAAATTATTAACCAAACTTTAAACAAGATTTTATAAGAAATTTTAACTAATTTTAAAAACAAACAGAGATTACTATAAAAATTGATACTTTTAAGAAAACATAAATTTGATACCTTATCAGGAGAGCCGAGAACGGAACAAATGCGGAAAATTTGGTCGATTTCGCTTCGACCGGGAAATAATGGCTGCAAAGTGTAAAGTTCAGCCATTATGCAGCCGACAGCCCATAAATCGATAGGAGAACTATAATTTGTTGATCGGAGCAACACTTCAGGCGCGCGATACCATCGCGTCGATACGTAATCAGTATATGGGGGACGAGAACGAATTTCTCGCGCTAACCCAAAATCGGCAATTTTAATCAGTTCTGGTCCCATACATAATAAATTTTCTGGTTTGATGTCACGATGAAAGAAACCGTGTTTATGCATAAAAGCTAAACCTTGTAATACTTGATATAAAATATTTCTTATAATTGGCTCTGCAAAAGGTTTTTCTCTGTAAAAAATCGATTTATTTGTCAACATTTTTATTTCTACCAGAGTTGGCACAAACACTTATATAAATATTAGATTATATTATAAGTTTAAACATAATTGCTATTTTAAGTGATAAAGAGTTAAAAGAGAGATTCTTTTAATTACTGTGTATATTTTAAAATTAAGCATAATTGTAAAGAATTGTTTTTAAAATAAGTTTTATAAATATCCAGAGTTATATAAAATTTAAATTCCCCATAAACTCGTCTTTTAAAATGTAAAAATATTTTATTCTATCAATAATTATATTGATTTTATAAAACAATAATAAATAAAAATTAACATAAAAAGATTGAGGAAATGAATTGCAGATTTTATAAAACAAATAACAAATATTTAAGCTCATACTCTTCATTAAATTTTTTAAAATAAAACAAGAGTTTTCGAAAATTTGCAAAAATGCTTGTAAAACAACGAACTTTAAAATTATAAAAATAAGATTCCATTTAAAAATAATTTGTCGAAATTATTGGGTTAGAAAACTAGGTTATAGTATGTTATTTTCATTTTATATTGGATTATTTTACTTTTATCTCATCACTTCAAAATGTTACACATTTTGACAAACAATATTTTTCTATGCTCTTAACAACTTAACAGAGAGGTTATTAAATTTCAGATTTTTGCATACAGTCAAATGCATACATAAAATAATACCTGTCTTTTATTAGTTGATATAAATTTTCTTTCATATATTCAAAAACGAAATATAATGTGTTGTCTTCCCGAATGACTTCTTTAAGCTTAACCAAATTTGCATGACTTAGCTTTTGAAGAGACTTTAAAAAATAATTAAAATAATAAATAATTAGTTTAAAAACTTTTATTTTAAAAAATAATAAACATATTTTTTAAATAATTCTATCTTTATTTTCATTTAATGTATGCTAATTATGGATGAATGTAATGAATTGAAAATGTTTTTTTTGTAATTTATAAGATAATTATATTTACTATAATACAGATTTAAATGAATGTGATAATTTATTAATATGTTAACAATATAAATATTGCTATTAGGATTCCAAGAGTCTGACTCTGCCAGAGTCTGGAGTCTCTGAAGTTGAAACCTTACATTTTATTGGAGTCTAAGCCTAAGTCTACCAAATAACTAGGATTACAAGTCCAAGTCTCTAAATTTTATTGAAATCTAAGTCGGAGTCTATAAATATTTAAATATAACCATTATAGTTAAATTATTAAAAATTTCTAATTTTTCAGAAATTTATTTTCAATTACAATAATACAAATAATTAACATAAATTTTATTGTAAGATGAAATTTGAATAAATTAAAAAAAACAATTTATTTTTAAGAGAATTTTTTATTAAGAGAAAGTAATGTCGAAAGACTCCGAGAGTTTAGAGTCTGAGTTGAAACTTAGACCCTGCAGTCCTAGTCTGAGACTCGGACTACAGGTCCGAGTATGAGTCTTAGATTAACTTTAAATTATTGCTATTAATATGAGAAAATATTTAGGAGAAGCAAATTTATGTTTTGAAATTTGTGTTTTGAAAACTCTGTTGTCTATCTTTTATTATTTTTCAGGAAAACCTAATTTTTGAAACTTATATTCAATTTAATGTTATAATTTAATGTTTTCATCTAACTTTGATATCGACAAAAATTAATTATAGACGGGCAGACAAAGAGACAGACACCTCGACCGTTAAGCTACCCTTTGTCAAACTTAATAAAACAAACACTTCCATTTATTAAAAATTTGAGTCAACTTTATCATCTTATTTAATATGCAATTAAAGTTTATATAATAAGTTTTTCCTTTTTTCTTCTCAATAAATTTTAAAATTTATATCTCTATGGTCTCTACTATAATAGTTGATTTGCAATTTATAAAATCATATAAGTAGTGCTGTACAGCACAATGCAGAAAGTCTTGCGTGTCTAATGTTGTTGCCATAACGATATGGAAAAATAACATTGAATGTTATATATATATATATATATATATATACTATTATATACCTTATTATATGTGAATATAGTTAGAAAAACATCATCAATTCGTAAGCAAAAGTATTTGAATCAATTAAACATTTCACGCATATTTTTAAAAAATGGTGTCTTTTATAAAAACTAAGAAAATAATTTCAAAAAATAAATCAATAATAATAATAATAGTAGTAAATTCTATATTTTATTCTTTCTTCTTGTTATTAAATATATAATTATATCGATAATAAATTTGCAGTAAATGAAAATATTTTAAATCAAAAATAAGATTTATAGAACTTTCTCACTTAAGAATCAAATTAAAATGAGTTAATTAATTATTTAATAATACATGTAATTTAGAGCATAATACTAGATTAAGTTAATTTAAATTATGATATTAATTAAGAGTTAAAAAGTAAATATAGCTTAGATATATAATAAATTAGATGACTTTTAATAAATAATTAAAATTAATTATAAAATAATATCTTTTATAACTGACTTTCATTTTTAAACTTTAAATTGTAATTTGAAAAATATTAGATAATATACGACTAAAAGTCATTATTCTGATTCTAATGATGATTCTTCTGATTCTGATTCAGCAAATAATTTATAACTACTATATTCATGAGTTTTAGTTATCAACGCTTATATGATCTAAATCTAAGTGAATTAAAAATAACAAACTATTTACAAAACTAATAAATCTTACTTTAACTTCTCTCAAGTTCATGCATTCCTCCCAAGAGTAATATTTTTTCTTCATTCTAGAGTGGAGACCAAATAAATAGCAGGAATGATACAATTAGTGTATTACTTTTTGATGGCCACTTTGTCTCCGGTGTCAAGTCTTTGTCCGAGTAATACCGATCCATAAGTGCCATCTCCGAGTTGACTGAGTGTAAGGTATCGATTCATACCTATTCGTTCATTCTCTCCAACTCTATCAGTAACTACACATCACATTCATATAATACTTGTTTTATAGAGTACTCTTACTCTCTATTATAATATTTCGATTAATTTCAATTCAAGTCATGCGCTTTAGTCAAACAATAAACGATTTACTCATAATTGGATTTGAATAATTGTCTGATAATAGTATGAAAAATGTTTTCCTAATTAAATAATAATGTTATTTTTTCTTATTAAACAATAAAATAATTATATTATTAATATCAATAATTACTCGAAATAATGCACAAATAATTGATGTATTGATAGGTACAGCGATTCATTTTCAATTTTTCTAAAATTAAAAATTTTATCAAATAGTAAATGATAATTATCTAAACTTAAAATTAAATAAACTATTTAAACTTAATATTAAGGAAAGAGATTTAATCTGGAAAAGTTTGAAATAGCATAGATAAAGGAACTTAGACTTGTATATAACTGTATATAACTATATTACTATATACTTAAATACTTAAAATGCAGTATTAAAATTTATAAAAATGCTTTTATTATGTTTAGAATGTTTTTAAATTTAACTAAAATTTCTAATTTAATTCGAGCAAAATTTCTAATTAATTAATTTATTACTAACTTTTGTTCACCACTGTTGTTCACCACTTTCAAAAGCTATTTTTTAATAATATAATTTATATATTGTGTTTTCTATTCTGTTTTATTGTTGAATAATGTTTTATCTAAATTTAAATAACAATTAAATTTCAAAACCGTCATTTCTAAAAAATTTTAATATATCATTTAACTTAATAATAAAAAGTATTGTTGGAAACTTACACACATACACACACACACACACAATCAATTATTTTAATAAGTTATAGAGATTTTTAAATTGTGTATATAAAATATTATAAAACAAATTAACTATAATAATTTATTGTTATAAATTATTATAGTTAAGTGTTCATATCTCGATAGAGGGCGCAAACGGTGGTTGAGTTGAATTCATTTCTCTGCGTTCACATAGACTTCCTTTTCCGTTCGCTGTTATGCACGAGTGTTTCGAAGCGATTAAAGCGAAACTAA
>JAQIYA010001838.1:0-11410 GCA_034699355.1 Microtritia minima
AGATTGATATAAATGTTTTGTTTGATAGAATTTCACGATATAATGCGGTTTTATGTTTAAAGATAAGAAAATAAATACAATAAATACAATACTATTTAATTTGACATAATTAATGACTTTTCCATTGGAGTTTAATAATGAACAGTGTTTTTAAATAAGAATTTAATAATGAAATAATTTAATTTAACTTTTGATAATTATTTCTAAAAAGTGTGGTTTTCTTTAAAGCGCATTCCAATGAAAGAAATACATAAAAACAGTATATCGAAACTGATAAATTTCTATTTTTAGATAAATTAAATTTATTTATATAGAAAGTGTATGATTTAAAAACTTACATTTGATATAATCATTTTATGTAATAATTTTACATAAATATTTGAACAGACTTTCGAGGCTAAATTTTAATTTTTTATATATAAAATTTGAAGGTCAACCTTGAATTAATTGATTGACTTCAGATTATAAATGATTAAACTTAATGTAAAGCTAAATATAAATATTTCATAATTTTCACAATTCAACAAACGATATGATAATAAAAGTAAAACATTTCGATTACAAGCCAACAAAAAATTAGCTTAAAATATTTCGCAAACATGTTTTTGCATAACAAAATATTAAGTTAAAACAAGAACTTAAACCATTTTTTATAGATATATTAAAATCATATATAGTTATTTAATGGTATATATAGGGTGAGCAGTCATTGGCGAACGTTAATCCAAATTATTGTCAGTTTTTCCATTATTATTCTATTAAGGCCTTAAAACTAATGATCATTTAAACAAAGAAAATTTTTTAAAACAGATATAATTATTAGAAAAATAAATTCCAAAAATGTTACTTAGAAATAACTTTTATTACTAAATTTAAAATTTAAATAAACTTAAAATATGATACACATGTGAGTTTCAATGTGCTTGCTATGCAGAGAGACATACACAGACATACATACATACAGTTTAACATATTTATAATGAACAAAAATTTTCGCATGTATTTGTTATCCATGATATTTTAGGGTCCAATGAATATCTAATTTTCGGTGATCTCAACTGATTTATTAAAAACAAAATTAATTTATTTAATTCACTTATTAATTATAATTACATTCCGTTAGGCTTAAAAGCCTTAACGTGCACTGTAAGAGAGCTAAATAATGACTATATAATGCTAGACTAAATTGTTAGCTTATATAATTTAAGGGAAAATTAAGTCGTTTTTTAGTTCAGTTTTAAAGTTGAATATTTTTATTAACTATTGACCATCTTTTTCGATTACTTTCGACTGTCTTTGGACTAACATGTCAATTCTGTTCATATAAAACATATTCGTTTTTGAATCAAATATCTATTTTGACATCTTTTTAATCAATTTTTTTTATACTTCTTAAGCGTTGCAGAGATCGAAACAAATGGTAATTTGAAGGTGCAATACCTATAGAATATGTTGGGTGAGAATGATTATTCTTCTAAACTCATTCAATATTTGTTAAATAATTTTTAATTTTGGTGGTTTACTTTTGCATATTTGCATAGAAGACCCGTAATGCAGGTGGTGTTCCCCTTAAGTCCGTCACGTTTGGGCAGAGCCGTGAATCCGAGCCGACGTGTCGGTGGGGTATTGTTATTTAATCTGATGCGTTCGACTAACATTAATTGTGTTCTTAATAAAATATGTTAAGCGTTAACGGCAATATATTGAGTTCTCTCGTATATTCGTCTGTGTCGACACAATCGGCACATCTGGTGAGACCATTGGTATATTCATTGTTGAGTTACACTCACAACTCTTACATTTTCTTAATTTCTCAGATTATAATGATTTTTATATTAAATTACAATAAAAGGTTGTATATATTATGAAGCCTATAATCAAACTAAATAATAAATCACTTTTAAAACATGTTTAAGAAAATTAACATTTAATATAACAATGTATAAAACATTGACTTACAAAATTCTTTTACATTTAACATGTAGGCGTTAATGCGCAACGTTTAGTGTAGTTTACTTGAATGTTTGCCAAATTCATTGACTAGAATTTTTTTGTAAACTAGTTTTTTAAAAATAATATTATCTTTTCAATTAATAGTTTGTGCGACAATTTTCAGAGTTTTTATATAATTTGTTTTTAAATTAATAAATTTCATTGACAGTTATTTGCTTTAATCATATAATATTTTGTGAGCAAAAAATTAGAGACTTTAAATTAAAGAAAGTTTATTAAAGTGGCAAATAAAAGTAAATATGCATAATATTAAAGAAAGATATTTAAACGCAAAACGCATTTTTTCACTGTTTGACAGACATGTATATTCATTGCTTTAATTTTGATTTGATCATTCAGTAATTCATTTTCTTGATTGATATCGTAATTTGAATAAAATAAACGTATAGCTAATGGGATTAATAATCACTGATTATTGTGTTAATTATCATAAAATGTAAGTCTTACATGATTTAAGTATTACTTAAATCATTTTGCGTAAATTTTGACACTATTTTTGTATTTAGTCAACAGAACCACAGTTATCAATAATTGTTGTCGGCATCGATTTAACTTTTTAATTATTTGTATCATTATTGTAATTATAATCAAACTCTAAGACACTTATTTACGCAATTTAGTCGCGTTTATGCATGTATTTCGTTAAGTAAAATTGATTAAAACATTTTTTGATAAATTACAATAGAATTCAATATATAGCCCGCACTGCAAAATTTTTCACAAATTTCACTTTTTTCATAGATAACCCGCGGGGTATTACGTAATATGGTATTCTTTAAAAAATGAAAATACTTTTAAATCAAAATAATTCATTATACAAATTATTGGCTTTAAAATTATGCATTCAATAAAAAATTATTTCGAAAATGGTTTCTGATTTCATTTTACTTATACAGCTTATAATTCATACAAACATTTCTCATAATTACAACAGAACAGAATATTTATTGAAACATAAATAATCTTTGATTTATTATTAATTTAATCATTGCATGATTTAAAATTTTTTTTAGCCTCAAGTCTGCAATGTTTAAATTTAATTTATTTTGATCATTAAATGAATGATACAAACTTTTAAAAATTTCTATAGCATATAATTCACGTATATTTGTATAACTCTTTTGAACTTTTCTTTCATTATAATTTTAAATAAAAAATAATATCTTATAATCAAATCATTTTAAGCTAACAAATATTTGTGTGAATATTTATTAGTCAATAAGTTAGTTTGATTTACTTAACGTATAGATTTGATGGACAGATTAAAAATGATTGATTTATATTATAGAAATATTTTATATTTGTTAATTTATTTTAAGTTTTTCAATCCTATCATATTATACGTAGTAATTCTTTAAATTCCATCATAAATTCTTTTTATGTGATTTTAACTTAATTAAAATAATAAAAGTTTATATTAAGACAATTAATTGCACTTTAAGCGGATTGACGCTCAATAATCTGCATCTTCTTAACACTTTGAGCACATCAACACTAATCAGATCAATAGGGAGACAGAAGTGGGGAAAGTAATGTGTGTTTCATTAAGTGTTTACTAAAAGAGTTTATTAATAAATTCTGGTTTCTGGTCGACTGCCAGCAGATAATGCGAGCGCATAACATAACTTTTGATTAGTATCGAGACAATACTCCTATTTAGGCGTTGAAACTCTGTATTAGTTAATGATTTTTATACAATTACATCGTTACTATTTATTGCCTGTTTATCGCTTTTACTGGTATCGGTATCGGATCGCGATTAGTTGGCATCGCATTTAAAAGTTGTTAGTTCATCATTACTTTTGTTATTCAACATTTGTGTACTCTTATTCCTCTACTTCTACTTCATCTATTGTTTTTCACGATCATGTCCACCAGTTTTGCTATCAGTTAGAATTATGCTGAATTCAAATTGAATATCAAGTAAGTGTAAACAATTATTACTATAATATTAGATTTATTTTTATTTAAAAATCATTTGCTAACAAACTATTAATCAAAGTTATTAAATAATTTTTTTCTTCAAATAAGTCTATTTTATTAAATGTTCATTAATATTAATACTAAATGGATTAACATCGATGCAAGTGAAAGCTCATTTGGTAACAATTTATTAAAAATGGCACTCAATATAGTTGGAAAACTTTTGTTTCTTCATTTATTTAAGAGAACTTCTTAAATAAATAAATTATTATTAATATTAATTTATTGTTATTTCTTATTTCTATTATTATGTCTAAGATTTAGATTTATTTTCTCAATTTAACTATGAAAATAAACAAAATTTACATAAAATGATTGATTTATCAAAAATTTGTTTAAATTTTTGAAATTATTAATTTTAGAGTAAAATATTGATAAAAAAATTTAAATATTTTTGAAAATTTCTACACAATAGCGTATAATAGCTATTTAAATGGAAAAAATAGCTTGAATTTGATAGTTTCAGGCAATATTGAAAGTCTAATCATATGCCTATTTAGTTTTAAATAATTACATTATTATAATATACATATGCACTTATAAATATGTAAATATAAATATATATAAATATATACATATGTATATTGCTTATTATATGTGTGCATTACATATGTGTTCATATTTACTTATATATATATTCTTTATACATGTGTGTAAGTATGCAAGTATTCTTTTAATAAATATATACTTGAATAGAATACTTGTATTCTATTCAAAATTTTGCAAATTTAATATAGCTTTTGTAAATTAATGTCAACTACCCGTAAAGTTAGGCCAATCTTTGTAAACACACTTTGAAGCCATCAAAGCCAAAAAAGGCGGGGATAAATAAACGTTTAGATTGAGATTTTTGAAGTATGATTATAACTAGTGGTGTATAAACTTTTTTCAATAATTTCTGATTATTATTATTAATAGATTAAATAAATGTACAAACATGTTACTAGATATTCATAGAGATTAGATCAATGTTTATAAGTTGATTGGATTGTTGACAGTATATTACTCACACAGAATTTGTTTCAAGAAGTTGTTTAAAGAATTTATCTAATTTTGTTTGAAATAAGAAAACATCTTTTAAAAAGTAGAATATACTTAATTGCCTTTTTAAGCGAAGCTTTAGTTTTTTTTTTAGCAATTTTTGTATGTAGATCGAGATTTTTTTGTGAATGATTTTATATAACGACACATTGGTTTTGTGTTCTCATTCTTTTGCCAGAATATGTGATGCATTCTTTAAATATAAAATCACAAAATTTCTAAATATATACGTAAGTTCTTAAAATTTTCATGTGAATACAAAGAATAATAGTTTTCGGTTATATGTTGATTAATAATTAACAACTAAGTAGAATGATTTTAATTTATAAAATCAATAATATTATTCAAAATTGGACGCCTTTTTATAATAAATATTTATAATAAATGTTTATTTAGCATATTTTAAGTTAATATTATAAAGTATTCAAAGTTGGCATTCTTCTCAAAACTAGTTAATTAAATAAAGAAATTTAATATATCAGGTTTAATATATGAAATACAGTATGCGATGAACACGCACGTCAACGTACGTCGTTATGCTGTGTACTAGTATTGTATTTGCTAAAAACAAATATGAAAAACAATCTAATGAGCTATCATTAATGACTGGTCTAATGTTGATTAAAAGAAGCGCCAATCAAGTAAATCAATACATAGCAGTACTCTTCTGACTGAGCTATTATCAAATAGAGGAGATTATATTACTAACACAGTGGTTAAAATAATTCTAGTCAGCACCAGTCAGGCACCAGTCTGGGCTCAGCTAACAAACTAACAAACTGCTAACTCGTTGCTAACACTCATAGCTGGCTGAGGCGCAAGTCTGCCAAAAAGCGCAGGAAATTCCCAACTTATCGACATCTTTCAAGATCATTAGATCCTTAAACTTGTGCTGCATTTAGATTATTGGAGCACATGCTTCACATGCTTCGCGCACGCATTTATTTTGGGCTATCGAATCACACTTAATATATTCGTATGAAGAGTGCGCTTATTGTTATCTGACGAACAACTTTGCTTAAATTGTTTTTTGTTTAATTCGTTTATTTCATTAGCATTCAAATTTGATTTCCAGTATTTGTCGCAACAATAATCTATTGAGACAATGGTAACGAGTCTGACTATGGCGACAGCGACTAATGAAGAAACAGATTTTGCTTTCGACGATGTCGACCATCGCAGCGCTTTGCTCGACAATCTAAATATGTTGAGACGAAATCGACAGTTTTGTGATGTCATTCTTCAGGTAAATACTTATTGTTTAATTTAATCAGCCATATATTTATAACTATTTTAATGCTCCGGTATTTGTATACTCGGGCTCCCTCTCCCTCTCCCTCTACCCCTTTCTCTTCTGTTGAACAAAACTGAAATACCCTTTAAGCTCCAAACATTTTCTCGCTTACCTGTTTAAAAGGTAGTTATAGAGAGGCACACTATGCCCACACTATGCCTACGGCTATCGTAAAACTAGAAGTAAATGCCTTAATATGAAATAAATATTCCTTCATTATGTAGTGCAGTGTCTGCTCGACTAATATTGAAGGTTAATTACCAGGATCTGCATAATTTGTAGTTATGTTTGATAAAAATAAAAGCTAATCAAAAAGCATAAAATGCATAAATGAATTAAAATAAATAAAATGTGATGAATACATAATTTAATCAATAATTATTGTTGAGAATAATGTGTTGGAATGCACTCTAGAATATGCTAATATTTGAATTCAACTGTTTTCAAACAATTAGATCAGTAACCATCAAAACGTTCACGAGATCTATGCGCACAAAGTGGTGCTGTCGAGCGCCAGTCCATACCTGTTGGAACTGTTTTCCAGCGATCCGTCGCCGGCTGTACAGCAGTATAAGTTGTTGAACGGCAACTATGACATCGAGGCTTTCGAGAGGATAGTCGACTACGCCTACACCGGTCGACTCACTATAGGCGCCGATCAAGTGAAGCACGCGTACGGCATCGCTAATCGACTGCAAATGACATCAGTTGCCAATCAATGCGGTCAACACTTGTTGTCTACGCTAACGCCAGACAATTGTTTGACCATAAGATCGATTAGCGGTGTACTCAACGATCCAGTTCTGCTTCAATCAGTCGACACATATATTCACAATAATATGGCAGTTCTGGTGCCCAACAAATCGCTGGACTCTCTCACCAGAATTCACGTGGAGTTCATGCTAAACAGCGACGAAGAGCGGGCCATTTCGCGACAAAACGAGCGCAACGTTTTCGACATGATAGTCGAATGGCTGCGACGCAGTTTCGAGCGCGAGGAACTCAACTCGAAGTCGGTGAGCGAAAAGATGCATATGCTTTACTTGAACAACGACGACAAACAGCTGCACGACTGCAACGACATCGCCGACAGCGAGTCCGACGCCATTCAGGACTACAAGCAGCTCATGAGGCGGCTCTCATTTCCTGCCAAACTAAGTAACGGCAACTCTCAGGTCACAAATGGCAACAATGGACACGAACATCAGCGTAAAACGTCGAAATCGGGCCGCTTTTTATTTACCCGTTCGGACTCGGAGTCGTCGATGACCGAAGAATTGCTCGAAGACGACTGGAAAGTGTTGTCCACATACTCGACTGGTCTGAACGCGCTGCTCGGTCTGGTCATCGTGTCGGGTAAACTGTTTGTGCTGACCGTTAAGCTACGCGTGAATTCACCCACTATTAGTCCAATCGATTCGCGCCATAACTCGCTGGACAGGTCTGAATTTTATTTCGTAATACCGCCGATGAGTTCGGCGCGATGTGCAGTCGGAGCCGCCGATTTGGACGGCAAGCTATTTGTATGCGGTAAGTGATTGGCCGACAAAGATTGTCATATTTGATTGACACTATATAGACACTTATGATAGGCGGCTACGATAGGGGCGAATGTCTGAATACAGTGGAAATTTATGATCACATGAGAAACAAGTGGAGAAAATTGCGAGCAATGCATGTGCCGCGCGGTCGCTTCGACATCACTGTGATCGACACTATGGTTTACGCCGTCGGAGGTAAATGACACTTAAGTCGCAGCAATGTATTTGTATTGACCTCACTTATATTGCAAACCAAAAACATAGGTTGCGATGGACTCAATGACCTGAATTCGGTGGAGGCGTACGACTCCGAAGCTGATCTGTGGAGACAAATGTCAAACTGTCCGGTCGTTCGATCAAATGCTGGTGAGAACTTCGACAACAAAAGTCAATATTTGATCAAATATCTAGACATTGATTGTTCTTTTGCAGGCGTTTGTAATTTGAACGGTGAGGTATACGTGATCGGCGGCTGTAATGGTCTCAACAGGGCTATGAATCGATGTGACGTTTTCGATCCTAAAACTCAGCACTGGTTTCACGTCAGACCACTTATTACAGGCAAAACATTTGCAAATTTTAATTTCCATATCGAAATCTGTTTTTAACTTTGCCTTTCTTTCATTTTAGGCCGCTATCAAACTGGAGTGGCTGTGCTTAACGGCGCTGTGTATGCTGTTGGAGGTCAACAGAGAACCATTATAAATGTGTAATTTATTAAATTAAATTATATTAAAGGATGCGACTCTTGGACTTGTCTGAACAGTTGCGAAAAGTATGTTTATAATGAATGGCGCGAAATCGCGAGACTGAGTACCGCCAGACGGGGTTGTGGTGTACGTGCACTGTTTCCGCGTTAAGAAATCAAACCAAATAAGGCTTTGCTTTATAGGTGACCAATTATAACGGCAAAATATACGCAGTTGGCGGACACGACGGAGTGAGCGCACTCAAGTCGGTCGAAATTTACGATCCTATAGCGGACCAGTGGACTGATGGACCGCCGTTGACGTGTCGGCGCGCCAATGTTGGCCTCGCTTCGGTCGGAAATCGACTTTACGGTTGGAGATTAAAATTACAATTGTTTAAAATGTTGATTACGGTTTTGATGTCGCAGCTGTCGGAGGTTTTAATGGCAAAATATTTTTGAACACAATTGAATATTTGGATACCGAGACAAACGAGTGGACGTGTTCGGTGTGGAAGGATGTGAACGGAATCGATGCGTGCCAATCAAGCGAAAGCGAAACATTGGTCGAAACCGAAATCGATCATTGAAACTCTCCACTATGTTGTTGTATTGTTGCCTCTATTCGTTTTGCGCAAACAATTGTGCATTTTTTATTAGTTTTTTTTTGTACTCTTCAAATAACTTATCAATAAATTATTATTTTATTATTATTTTATTTTGTATAATAATTATTAAAATATATTTTTAGATAATTATGATAAGCTTTCTAAAGTGATTATGGATTAGTATTTGAATCATAGATTACAAAGAAAAACATTATACAGTTTTTTCCCGGTTTAGGCATCTCTAGTTTAGACATCAATTTAGGCAATATTTCGCTTTAGTCCACCAAATTTTCTTATAACTGTTAATAAAAAAGCGTTAAAACTTAAATTAACTAAAATAAAATATACTAAAGTCAATAACATTAGATGGCGTTATACTTGTATACGTAAAAATTGTTTTTATTGATTTAGTTAAATTAATTGCAGATATGTATTTTTCGTTTTATCTAATATTAATCTATTTCTGTTTTGATTTAAACTGTAAGACAACTCATACAATAATGGATAACTCATATAAAATCATGCTATGAATTATTTGTTTCAATTAGTTTGTGAGGAAAATGAAGCGCTAAAATCGAGTGAAGATCCACTCGAGGCTTTGACTCTTTTGAGTGGAATCATAAATGGCACGTTAAAGACTATTAAACAAGAACACACCCAAAAAGATCTCGACAATTATGAGCGAATCAATAATTTGCTGAAAATCAAAATGGATTTATTAAAGAAACAGATCAAAGAAGATCCCGACGGTTGTGACATTTTTATTTACCATAATTTTCCATTTAAGTATATTATTGTTAATTTTTTTCAAAGACAAATCCGGTGAGGCGAAGAAAACAATGACAGAAATTTCGCAATTATATGAAAAAAAGTTATTACTGATTCAACGAAGTAATAATCCAATTCGCGGACCATTACTGACTCAGTTTATCGCCTGGAATGAGAGGATGCGGCAAATGGTTGAGTCGGAAAAGACTCGATCGCCGAATAGCGAAACAGCGAAACGATACGAAAATATGATTGTCAGCTTAAATCTAATGGAGTCGTTTCTATCAAAATATTCAAACCTTTAAGAACACTAAATTTAGGAGTTGTTCAAAATTAGTTGCTGTTTTAATTTCTTAAAAAAAATTTTTTTTAATAAAGTTAATATATTTTTGTGTAGAAATTAATAATCTTGAAATTAAAGATACCCTAATTTATCAATAATAATACGCGGATTATCTAAAAAAACTTTTGAATTTATTGAAAATTTATGCTTTCTATGATGCACGTGATTATTTCCATTTATAATGGATATTAATTTAAATAATATTCAATGAGCATTATTTCCAATAATTATACTCCATTTCTCATTTAAATAAAATTAGTTATCAAATATTTATCATTTACAACTTAATTATGACTAATTTGCAATCATTTAATTACCATAATTGTTCCGATACTAACTGAAGCCATCAAAATTTAAAATCCAAATTAATAAAGATTATTTTTAATTTTAATAATTTTAAATTAAAATAATAAATTTGTTAATTGTGACGTTTTGTTTCTTCCATTGTCATATAATGTTTTACTGAAATTAAACTGACATTGATCTAAGGTTTTTAATTTATTATTTGACAGTTTCAGTGATTTATATTCAAATTCTTGTAAACTAATGAACATAAAATAAAATATAAAATTTCCGGTATATTTTAGAGCCTAATATAAAATAAAAGTGTAAAGAAAACACATCTGGATTTAGATATAAACAAGAAATTACATTTCCGATTGCATAATCTTTTATTTATTGCAATTAACTTTTGAAGGTCACAGTTCAATGTACAAACTGTTGAATTCAATTTTTATAATACAATTTTGATCATTTTATTGAAATGTCAAATATCTATTCTACACTTTATGTTATTAATTAAAAATTATTTTTGTTTTAATTTCTATAATTTCGAAACTTATTAACATAGATATTGCGTTAATAATGTTAAAATTTATTTAAATACCACATTTGTTAAGTCACTAATTGTCTCATTTAAAGGCGATAAAAACTTGAGCCATGCCTGTCAGTCGGAATGCATATCTAATTTTAGAGGCACATCGAAATGTTATCTCAATATTTCTGCTTATGTTTGTTAAATAGCATTTTTCTAGTAAATATGATTTTAGTCTCTCTCTTCAAATGTACTAACTTTGAGCTAATTTATTGAATAAAACTTAAATATTCACAAATGAATTAAATTGTGCGATT